>JAVQJF010095111.1:0-71787 GCA_036023855.1 Gadopsis marmoratus
TCATATTTGATATGATAATGACCAGTCCAGGGTGTTTCCCTGCCTCTCGCCCAATGTTAGCTGGGATTGGCTCCAGCCCCCCCCTGCGACCCTTCGGGATAAGCAGTCTGGTTAATGAATGAATGAATAATGAGTTGTTTTGGCACACAGAGAACTACGCTGAAAGCTGTACTCTTTTTTACAGTACATCTTCTATGTCATGCGTTACGTGACTGATTATGTGATGACTGGTTTGGCATGAAAGTCGTTCATTGTGTTAAAAGAAGGCTACGTGTCTACAGCGCTGCTAGCACCTCCGTGAGGCTCACATTTGCAATGCTAGCATGTTGCTGTTTAGTGGTTATAATGTTTACCATGTTTACATCTTATTTTAAGTGTTAGCAAGCTAACATTTACTAATTAGCACTAAACACAAAGTACAGCTGATGCTGATTGTAATATCAATTCACAAACTGAAATTTTGACTTGATGATGGAAAAGTCAGGGCATCAAGTGAAAACTTAACTGTGGCATTAGAAGAAAAGTCAGAGGATCACTAAAGCAGTAAAGCATTTATCCACTGGGGACCCTGCCTATCTATAGCAAATTTCATGGGAATCTATCTGATAGCTGTCAAGACATTTTACTCCACCTCAAATGTCAACCTCATTGTGGAGCTAGAGAAGAGGTCAGAGATCACCAAAATTAATAGCCAAAGTTAATCCATGAATGGTTGTTCCAAATTTGACAGCCACCCATCCAGAATTTTAAGAAATTGCAAGAAAAAAGGTGGACCAACCGGAAGATCAACCAAAAGACTGACACCGCCATACCTAGAGCCATGCTGCTAACATTTCTAAAAACCTCCACAAAAACATCTCAAACGATGTTTAATCTACTAATCCCCCTAACCCCCTATGGTGGAGAACTGGACTATCTATCTATCTATCTATCTATCTATCTATAACAATGTAAGTGGTGCCTTTTTCAGTATTTCAAACTCTAATGTGCATAAACATGATTCCTGGCTCAATGTAATACCACCAGTTTTAGTTGTTGACTGCTAATCTTGGCTCATGATAGAGCATTTAGAAAAACAATAGGTAGCCTAAGCAAAGCTTAAAAGCATTCCTAAGCATTCCTTAACCTCTCCCCTCTGAATGGAGTCGACCTATTGTTTTTGCTGACACATCGAAGGTCATGGTGAGAAGAATAGTTGCTAAGGAGAAACCGGTCTATAAATTATGCAACTTTGACACTGCCGAGTGTCTGTGTCTGCTTTGTAACTTGATGCAAACACATTGCCCAGGAGATGGCTTGTGCCAAATATTTTGTCGCAACTTGTTATTAACACTTTTATCATGTCAGGTCCTCTATTATATACAAAGAGTTCAAATAAATTCAAAACGTTTTGGGGGAAATTTGAGACAGCTTTGATCAATTTCATCGAGAACTACTAGCTACGTGGTGCTGAAAGAAATACCATGAGTAAAAAATAACCTTGTTAGCCATCTTACAATTATTGATATGCAATCCGCTCCTATGTGATTGTACAATGAGAGCAAATGGAAAGGTCTGACCAATTTGTTCAATGTATTTTTCAGAAGTGCACTCAGGTGGGTAGTGTGCAGGCAGACCAAAGCCACATGCATACACATGCTCCAGGGCAACTTACTATCATGCCAAAGACAACCTCTGTAGCGCACAAGGCCTAGTCTCTCCATGCATCTGCAGCCAGCACCTGACCTTTCAACCTCTGGCCCTCCTTCAATCCTAGCTCCTTGCAAGAAAAGGAAGGCACAGCTTGTGAGTGTGATAAAGAATGGAGCAAAAAGGGCAAGAGAAATAAAAACCTAATAAGTCACACATGCAGGATTAACCCAGACTATTTCTGAACGCTAAGTGAGCCCCCACCTTTTTATGGAGGCGATCCATCAAAGTATTTCTTTCTTCTCGTCCTCCTGCCAGCTCAGGTTGCACATTTAAGACTGAAAGACACCAAGTCATCAAGTTCTCAGAAAATGCATTGGATATATACATCTTAAAATTGTTTGCTGTGGCTGATTAACGGCCCAAGAAACAAAGGTGTTCAACTAACAATGATATAATACAGAGAAAAACAGGACATTAGCAGTTTTGAAAAGCCAGAATCAACAAATTTTAAACATTTAAAAAATTACTAAAATAATGAATCAGTTGCCAAACTTGTATTATCAATTTTCTATCGATAGCCTAATTAATAAACTAACTGTTCCAGCTATACATTCAGTACACCATAAATATGCTGTGTTTGATGTGTAAAGTGTGGCATTTGTGGTGAAGCTCTAACATTCAGATTTTGCCAGATGCATAAGCGATAGTTACAAATTCACAAATTAGATCTGCTAAAAATAAAAGTATACCCTTAGGCCTCACGCCAAGGATCACTGTCCATTCCAGCACAGGATAACTGTTACGACCAGCCAACTGTTCTCTGAGGAGAGAAACAGGAGCTCAGAGCATTCTGAGTATTCCTGCATCGTCTTTCAAGGTTGTTCTGTCAAGAATACCTCTGCTAGTTCAAAATTTGGTCAGCATCAAACCTACGCAGTGCGAGTTTCTTTTCTCCTCTCCTGCAACTACGTTAACACTTAAAACTGTGTTTTGACTCGCTAAGCCCACATATCTACCTGTGAGAAATGTGTATCACACCCAACACCAATTCATACACTAGTTATCCTCTCATAACTCCATTCTGACAAACACAACAGCTTCTGTACTGTGTGCTGCCTAAGTATTGAAAATTAAGTTGCATTTACACAACATGCATTCCCAGAACTCTTCTGCGGATGTCAATGTTTATATACGCTCATATATTGCAAAGCTGTGGAGTGTAACGAGAGCTAAAGGAGAGTTGTCTGGATAAAGAGTTCCAACTTTATTTGTGACACCTCTGCTGCTCTGTCTCTCAGTGTGACAGTAAAGTTGACCTCAAGGTGGGTCTTGTGTGTACAGTTTAGGATTGATCTTATACAAAGAATACCGAACTACCTCCTTCATGTAAACTCATGTAAAGGTCTTTTGTGAAAAGAGTAAAGAAAGGGACAGTATTCAAGCATTCAGGTGGTTCAATGAGCTATAAAAGCTTTCTACTGATGATGACGATCCATTTCTCTTTTTTGGTGGCTTCTTTCTACCCAGCAGACTTAGCATTAACATTTCAATCACTTTTCACACAAAAAAACGTTTTTTGGAGGATTCTTTTGCCATCGTTGGATAGCATACACTAGAAAGCTGACAGGAAATGAGGGGTGGAGGAGTGTGTTTGGATAACAGTTGGCAAAACCTTTGTGTACATTTCCAAAAGAGTGTGGTTGAGGTGTAATCTATCAATTAATTCTCCTCCCGATGCAACAGCACAGGTGAGGCAGGTGTGGATGGAAGCGAACACTCTTTGGCAGCTCCGTATCGCTACATAATCAGCAGAAACTCACACCAAAAGAAAAGTTGCCGGTTATCAGGGTTAAGTGCTCTCTGCAAGCCGGTACAAATCACTTGCATAAAACGACTTGGTTAGGGATGGGGAAATAATTGTGGTCACGGGCAGGGCAGTCTCTAAATGACTCACAATGCCAATCAATCAATGCTAATCTTGCTTTGATTACGAAGATATTTTAGATATTATTACCATGTATTTTATACATATCCCTAAAGACACCCTGCAAGCAGCGTCTGCAAAGATCAAAGCACACGAATGTGAAGGAAGTCCAAGACAGTCCATATAGACAAAGCAGACGCCCTGCTTCAGCAGCCAGAACCAAGCCAAGACCAGTCTGACAGCTGGTGGCACAAATGAGTGCCTGTAATACACTCAATTTTGCACCTTTAAGGGAATAAGGCAGATGCTGAAGATTCTTCATAACAACCTAAGATGTCTCTAGACTTGGTAATGGAGCTTAATGACTTAATGATAGACCACATAGAGACATTTGCTGTCACAGAGCCACCTCAGCAGTCTACTTTTGCCCTCTCGCATTATCAGACCAGTCCACATTATGTTCACCCTCCACTACCTGCAGGCCGGCACAATCTGTAGCTCCTCACTCCTGAATGTTGACAGATGTCACCAGCTGCTTCTTAACCACATTAATGTCAAGCAAGCAGCTGGTTCTTATCAGAACCCCCAACAAAGCTTGCCACCAGACTCTGATTCCCCACCTCTTTGAAATAACTGAAGCATCCCTTAGTGTCATCTCCGAACATAATCCAGAGTTGAACTTGACCTCAAGCCTCAGGTGTAGAGAGAGTGAAGTTTACAGTAGCAGAAGGATTACTGCTGGAAGCCAGCTTTTTCATTCTGTAACCACAAGTGAATTACACTCACAGTTTCATTTTGGAAATTAAAATGGAAATATTGTGAAATTCAATTAAATGGTCTCCAAAAACAAAGGGTTCTCAGTCTGAAAACTTTGCCAATCAAAGCTATGAAATGTGTTTCAACACCTGCGTTAAGTATAAAATATCTTTGCTAGATATAAGTAATATCTACGAATAAATACAAGCAAACATCATTTAAGCAACAGACACATTTAAAGAATTACTAAACTTCAAATGTCTGGGTCAAACTGAGCCAAAAAGGGCGAGTCCCCTGAATTCTGCATTTTTCCCACCCTCATGTGTGAAGCAGGCAATATCACAGTTTAGACATTTGACTGTAGGTGCTGTAGGTAACAGTACAGTCTCTTGAGGCAGCCCTTTACAACTCTGCTGCCTGTCTAACACACTGCTCTCGACACAAACAACGTGTGGCCTGTACTTGTAGTCTGCAGTCCAGGAAAGGATGCTGCTGTCCTCGTGCTTCACTGAGCCTCTCTCTGAGCAGAGGGGCTGGATGCTTCCTCATCTCTCCATGCCTTTAGCCTCTTCACAAGGGAATAACCAGTGCAGAACAGACCAGTACATTAGAGGAAGAAATTCAAGGATTTTCTTAGGACAGAATGATGGCTCATTGGTAAGCACTGCTGTGTCACAGCCAGACACACCAGTTTCCTTGCCTTCTGCTTGGTGCATGCTAGGACAGCGTCACTGTCAGCCTGACCAGGAATCAGTAGGTTTGTACACAGGATCAAGGAATGAAACATTTCTTTCACGAAGGGACTCAAAAAATTGGACACTTTTTATACAATCTGCAGTATTGTTCAAGGGCAAACAGTGGAAGCCTGCAGCAAAATTTGTACATATCACCTTAAAATCTTAAATCCATCACTAAATGCACAGTTGCTTTTAGTATTCACATTGTCCCACAGTTACAACCCAAAGAGGCCCGTCAATGACGTTTGGTGCAGCCGCACATTATAAAGTTAGCAATAACACTGCTGCCAAAATGTGTTAGCATTTTGTAAACCCTTTAAATTATTTACTTTTACAATTACAATACAAGTTGGCTTTCAAAGTTTTGATATTCCAACCTTACAACGGGATGACCAAATATAAACCTATCTAAAACCACTTACTGTAATTTGACGTCAAGTGTGCTTTAATAAAAATATGCATGTTATGGGAAACGTAGATCACATTGTTAATTTAAGTTTTTATGTAACGAAGTAAAGTTATATCACCTCAAAATAGCAACCATATTTAAATTATCAAGTGAAGAGCTCAAATAAAGTGATCTTGAAGCTAACTGGAAAGATACAGTGTGCACGATGAAAATACTGGAAGTTCTGCTGGCGTTTAAACATGTAATAAATGAACTGTGAAGAGGTTGGTGTTGCACTTTGGTAACAATGGCAACGGTATGGCTTCCCTCCAGCAGCCTACTTGATGTGATAAGCTAAAATGGGGCATTACAGAAAATGGGTGCCTGCAGATGAATTAATGATAAAAGGGCAAAGTTAGGGCCATGTGGCCCAGAGTAGTAGAGTAGTACAGTATGTTTGGAAAAGCATGACAGCATTAAGGAGGGTGCTGATGACACTGCATATTTAGGATAAAAATAAAAATAATGAACTATCCCTTCAAACTATCATTTGAACAAAGTTTTCTGTTAAACCTTTGAATAATAATGATCCTTTTCAGGGTAATTAGTTGTTCCAGATGCTTTTTCTTTTGCCGGGTCTGTACCAAATTCCTTTTAGTTCCAGTATTGAACCAGCCTTTGAGAAATATGAAGACCTGTAAACCTTCTGTGGACATAAAATTTGTACTATTGGAATACAAATCACCTCTGCCGCTCAGGACATAGTCATTGCCACACAGATTACTGCCTCACTAGATTCATTTAATGTTGTCTCTGCATACACACAGATCAATACCATAGCTGAGAGGAAGCCCTCTACTGTGCCCTTGGTATTCTGCACTGCACTGTAAATGAATTGACCTGCAATATACAGAGGGTGGAAAGTATTTTGAAGTACTTGAATCATCATTTCAAACGCTGAGCAAATATAGGTCATAGGTTGCATGCTAATTAGCAGCATTTCTGACAGCCACATGTACAGTATATATTGGGTGTATACTGTGTGTGACAGCTGTGCCAGCTGCATATGAGTGCTGATGTTGTTGTATTAATATTCTTAATCAAAATATTACTGAAGATAACCTGGCCCCCAATTAGCTGTATCATGTAAACAAAAGTGCAAAGTGCACACATGTTGTATAGCTGACAACATTGTAAACTGACATTTAACATAATACGGCCTATAATAACCGTTTCAGTGGGATCTTGCAATGATAAAGTTGGAGGTGATGTTCTATCTCCTTCGTTTATCTTGTGGTACCAGTATTACACTATACTGTAAAAAAATTCCTGAATTCATAATATTATTTTAATAATAATAAACTTTATTTATGAAGCACCATTCATATGGGGAGGTTCAGCTCATAGTTCTGGTGCACAGTTAAAAAAGGCTGAGCTGCCGATTTTCTTATTTGTGAGAAAGTTTGTATTTAAAAAGCCGACAGAAGAGGATCTAAGAGGCCGTGAAGGATTATAAAATCACAAAGAATTAGTAATGTAGGCTGGTCCCAAACCACTAAGAGCCTTGTAAACAAGAACTTTAAAATCAGTCCTAAAAGACACTGGGGGAAGCACAGGTTAGCTAAAACTGGGGTGATATGCTCTCTCTTGTTCTATTTTAAGTAAAAGTACGACAAAAAGCAATACTCATTATGTAGAATGGCAGCTAGAGTGTATATTATATATATATTATGTTACTGGAAGACTATTACTGATAGTATCTCCATCTTACTGACATAATTTTAATGGTGGTGCTAATCTTAACTATTTTATATGTTTAATCTATGACAATGCATCATGTGCAATGTCAATGTGTTTTTATCTGCAAAATAACTTGCAACTCTAGCCGAGTAATAAATACACTGCAGTAAAATGTACAGTATTTCCCTCCCTGAGATGTAGAAGAAAACCAAAATACTCAAGTGAAGTACAAGTGCTTTAAAATTGTACTTAAGTACAGTATTGTAAGCAAATGTACTTAGTTACTTTCCACCACAGATGCAATATTGTGTGATAGGGAGGACGTCCCCTGGAACAGAAATACATGTGTTGGACGTCTTAAGAGGGAATTCCTCTAAAAGTTCATCTTAAGGCAAATACAGCGAGTGGAGTGCTCATGAGGCAAATCTTGATTGAACATTAAAGACAAATTTTAACTCTCACAGACCTGTGCAAGTTCTTTAGTGATCAGGGCAGAAGCAAACAATGATTTCCATTACCGAATAAACTATTGATCTTTTTTGTGTTCTTACTTCTTGAGGACTAATTTGTTAGGCATGCAGATGGTTGTTCGCTGAGTAATTGCAACTGGGATTGGCTTCCGATGGTTGAGCCCAATTTGAAGAAGCTCCAGTCTTAGTCCAATTTACTTGCTGTTTTTTCCATTCAGCCTGTGAATGTAACAATTGCAGCTGAGGCTATGTGGAGAGGCTAATTGTCGCCTCAGCCAGAGTCATTGCGAGGGGAAGGATCCACAGAGAGCCAGGGGAGAACCAGCCATCTGGTGTAGTGGGAGTGTTCCTGGTGGACCGGCAGGTGTAAGTTCACCACATCTCAAGGCCGTCATTCTCCCTCAGCCAATTTAATTTGGTGAACCAGTATTTTTGTGCACTGAACTGAAATGATTACATGCTGTCCGTCTTTTTCCATAAATCTGAACCAACAAATGACCGTAATGCTGCCTTCAGGGTGCTGTCAGAAATACCAGAATTAAAAGTTCAGCGTGAATGAACGATATAAATGAGGAGCTAAATTAAATAGGACAAATAGGACAGTTTGTAATGTCTGTACTTCAATACATTTATTTTATGTCGGATATAATATGCCCGTTCATACACACGTGGATACAACCACCGATTGTCGTGTGAGCTGCTAAGTTTGCTTAGTTAAAGTACCCTATATGTTTAACTTTGTGAATATAGAATCTTTAAAATGATGTTCAACGTGTAGAAAAATAACATCATCTGAAAAACTGGAGTGGCTGGCAGTGGCTGTACCGGTGTGCACTGCTTCCAATACTATTTGTCATAGCACTACTAGGAGCTGCTTCGGTCAGAAACCTTCAAATGCACATAGGGGCTTAGGTCTTTGGTTTGCTGTATGTTTCCATGAGCCTGATGGAGTGCTGAGCAAAATGCATAGCTCATGCCCGTGTTAATTAAAGATCCGTGATCATAAATATTTTCATTGGCTGAGTGTGCAGTTACTGCCGCAAACATTTTTTTTTGACATTTACATTCCTCTAGCCTCTTACCACACAGTACACAGTGTGTGCTGAGCTTCTTTCTTATTCAGCATAATCAGAAACTGATGGTAAAGTAAGATTACCTTTTGTTTTTCTATGACACATCATCAAAAATAGGCTACATAATTAATCATCTATGCCTTTGTTATTTGTGTGAAGCCGCCATTAGCTTTCTTTGCGAGAAAACTGGAATTTATAAATGGACAAATTATGTGTTTTTTGTTCTTCCTGAGTTGCTTTAGCGATCTGCTTCACAGAAAACAAGTGGCACCCAGCTAGTTATTATACAACATTATCTGACTGTGTCACAGAAACTATGGCTTTGTCTGCAGATGTTTTCGGAGGCAGATTATTGGCAAGTATTTAATAACTGCTCCTCATTAGAGTTGAGTAGTACTCTTTGAGCTCAGTGTGAAGCTCAGCAGCACGACGGGGAAACGTTCTGTTGTGACAACGTGAGCGCAGCTTTGTCCTGACATAACCTGGTGCAATGCAAATGGCCTAAGGCTCCAGTTTGAGGACATAAAATTAAGGTTATTGGTCAAACACGCAGTTCTTCACAAACAGCAGTGGTGGAGCTAAATCAGACTAAAGACAAAGGGTTAATTAAAAATAATGAGCTGCACAGGGTGTCTGTGTGTCAGTCACATACAGTAAGGTACTGATCAACTTTCATCAGATCAGATGTTCAAACTGTTGTTTCAGTTTACAACAGAGCCAGCAGCCTTCACACAAAACACAACCATGTTTACACACCCCTGAACAGTGAACCAAGGGCAAACTCTTTCAAATAATTATCTTGAAAACAAGGAAAAATAGCCTCTTCTCCACTTTCTAATTGGCTTATTTGTAGTATGCTGCGTGGAGTGATTTATGTAATCAATTCTATTTCCTTGTGCATAAAAAATAACAATTATGCTCGGAATCTTTTATAGATTATATTTCTGTGTTGTGAGGGTGGCGATACATGCTCTTTATTATACAGCAGGATTGCATGAAACACAGACTTTGGTCATCCAAGACGTAAAGAATAGATTTGAACAGACACAAAATAAAGGGGCTGGTCTTGTTTGTGTGTTGGGTATGTAAGGATTATGCTACTGTCGGATTTAAAAACAAACGTTCCTTTTAATTCAAAAAGTGAAAGCATATTCCAGTCATAGGGATGACCATGCGAGATGTCCAGTGGAGCGGTAAACACAAACACTGTTAGTGCTCCTCAGAGCAGCCCCTAAGGGCCCCTTAGGGACTGCAACACTTCACCGCACCTGTTTTTCCTGTCATGCCACGCTGTACTTCTAGTGCGTTCACTTAGAGACTAAACACTTGCCTTGAGTACCAATTGTCTTCGTATGTATGCCACCAGATCCTGGACATGCATGCAGGATAAACAACTTGCAAAGCTTATTGTTAATAAAGCTGTAATAATATAGTTACCATAATGTTTGCGATCCATCCAACAACAATGCTTTGGTAGAAGGAAATGCAAACGTCTCCTATTCAAGAGTTCGATCAGTGAGTGTGTTGGTTGGTTGGCGGCAACCGGAAATGAGTCACACTAGCTACTAAAAGATGAAAAATAAATGAATAAACAACAAACAACAAACAACAATAACCTAACCTCATACATTTACTCACACAGTTGTGGCAGCATAAATATCGATTTCATGGGTTGTTTGGGGATTGATTTGTGTTATTGAAAGGGCTACGGAGAAGAACAAAAAGGCTAACTGATACATAACTGATACACATAGGTGGTACAACGTCTTTTAGCATAATCATAAACACTACAAATGTATGATTTAAGGATAAACTACATTAATCAAATCAAACATATTTATTTCACTTCTGATCTGCACAAATCCATAAAAATAAAAGTCCCACTATGAACAATGTTGGCATTGTGTTCACTGTATCATCCCTCCCCGCTGATTGGCTAAGAGTCAAGCTAAATTGAACTTTGTCCCATCTTACAATATAGACACAAATTTAGCAGATTGTCGTGCACCAGAAAAGAGGAAAATGGAGCGTCAATTTGTGATTTAAAAGAAGTGTGAAATGCAGTTGTACACACATTCAGCGTAAGAGGTCCAAAGATGTGTATTCATATAGAAGGATGGAAGTTCCCCGGCATTCACAAACGTTAGATCACAAATACTAATCATTTTAAAGATTATGAGTCGACAAATATAATTGTGACATTACAGACATTACAGTTTATTATGCGTGTTTCCTCCTCTGAGTACAGCTGAAACGATGACACCATTCAATGCATAATAATGTCATAATTATATTTGTGTTGTTGAATATTACAGACCCTATTCTTCTATATTAAACTGATTTGTGTGTGTGTGTGTGTGTGTGAGTGTGTGTGTGTGTGTGTGTTTGTGTGTGTGTGTGTGTGTGTGTGTGTGTGAGAGAGAGGGCTATAGAAATTAAGTGTATTTTTAAGCGTGTTATTCTTGCCATTACCTGCTTGTTGTAAAATTTGAAGCTGTGTTACTTATTAATAATGACATTTTATATTTCAGCTGCAGGTGTAGTGGCTTTACATTACATTGTCTACTTCATACTTCATCTTGAATATAAACACCAGAATTTAAATATAGTTGGCTGGCTTTTCTTTTCTCAAGTTTACAGCAGGAGGGGGGGTTAAATATTTCTCATCATGGCTTATACAAAGATGTTAAGGAATGTTAATGAAAGCCACAAAAAGGTGCAGGAAATTGCTTAAGGCTGAAAAGCAAGACGTACATCCTGATGACCCCAGTCATTATGAAGTTTTGATTGACGATGATGCATTGGGGAGTTCCCACTAGAAAACAGAGGGTACATGTCTATAGCCAATTCCAAACTCTGGGTTTCACAGACAGATTTTCTTTGTCTCAGCGACAAAATCCCAAGTCTATTACATCTGTCCCAGAGAGGCAAAACTCTAAAGGCAATTAGCCCCGGCCTCCCAGCGGATCACCTCCACAGGGAGGACATATGTTGATTGTTTGTTAACGTTCGTAATGCTGAACTAGCAGCAAAAATAAATTGCGTGCTCTTTTCAGGTCAGAAACGCAAGCACTGTAATTTACTCTCACAATATCTAACTCATTGTTTGACTCATCTTTCTCGCTATCAAAGCTTTTGAGGAGAGACAGAGACTTGAGAGACTTTGAGGAAAGGTTTTAATTGGCTTCATTAGTGACACATTCGGTGTCTCCTGAGTTGTTCCTCAAATCAAAAAGCTAAATTTGTAAAATGGATAAATACCCACATATTCTATTTTCCCCCCTTTCTGCACCCTTTGAAAGCAGTTAAGCTATTCATTTTTTTTTAACTGTTTAGTTCCACTGATGTCTAAATGTTCTGCTTACAGCAGTGACACTGCACCGCAGACCTGGTACGCATCTGTCTCTGTGTCTACAGATTTATTCTATCATGGTCTGCAGGGTACTTAAAGGAAATGTGCAGACTAAATCCCTCTTTACTGTCATATCAGAAATGGTGAACCTAATAACTTGCGTCATTCTCAGCGCTCATGAGGGAATGTCATACAGGTTCAAAGTCATATGTTTGACCATATTGTAGTAAATGTTTTCCTTTTTTTCTGATTTGTCTGGGCTATAATGTTACATGAATGAAACATGCTGCTGTGGGTCCACTGTGCATCTAAACCTCAGTTGCTTTTGGCAAACACATGAGGCTTGTATAACCTCATTATGGTGAGCGATGCCAGGTGTGTCGAAAAGTCAGGTGTTCATGTACAAAAATTGGATTTTTCAGTTATGGTGTACAATGATTTGATTCAGATAACAGTGTCATTCAAATGGCAAAGGTTTGTTGTTTGTTTGTTTTTCTCATATTGTAATGAGATTTGGATATGAATGTTACCTCATCTGGATACAAACCAGGCCCAATGAACATATGAGCCATGTGGGAGTGGTGGGAAAAAGAAGGAGAATTCGTGATCAGGCCCGAAGATTACTGTGGTCTAACTGCATCTTTGTGATGATGCATTCGAGTGAACCTCATCATGATTCTACAAGTTTTGATCGTGCATAGGAAGTAAAGCATTTGAGCTGCAGCGTGCCCTTACATTGTCTCTTTTATGACAACACAGTGATGAGACTGCGTCCCATCGATTATTCATACGATTCAGACAACATTCACAACAGGAATTGACTGCTGTGCCTCGATGTAACATCAGACAATACTAAACAGGAGGAGATGGAGTAAGATTTATGAAATTCATCTTGTGGCATTCCCTTTGAAAGTCTCTTCCCCACCCTGACATAACAATGTATTATGTATCGTGCTTACATGTGTTCTTATGTTCTGATGAATTATGAGAAGGTAGTACTTAACGCAACATGGTATCTGATGCCTTCTATTTCCCATTATTTATAACACATAATCAAAAACCCATTTAATAATACCGCTGCTCATCCACAGCAGGCAGTTCTCATTTAGGCTACATGTTTTATAATGGAAAGAAAAGTAAAATAATAAGAAGCAAGCCTAACCTGTGTAAAAATAATAATGAATGGTAAATAAATCAGTATTTACTCAATTATGTTTCAACAAAACTGACTTCTAACAATGATTGTCTTATACTGTTTACTAATTACTATCAAGTGATATCCTGCATGTTACGCAGACAGTATTTAATAAATCAAAAGCATTATTCGCAATGTTAAGAAAGCACTTATTTGTTAGTGTCAGTTTTCAGTGATAGTACAGATTGTGTGTGCTGACATCAAATTGGCATTTATAAAATATAAATTATTTTCAGAAATTTTCTTTTATGTGCTTGAAATGTTCCGCCTTGACCTGTCAAAAATCATCATTATTCATACACTGTTCATTAACAAACATATTACAATTGCTTAAATTTAACCATGTAATACAGGCACGTCTTGTATAAAGATAGGTTTTGTAATGGTTGCGATCATCAAATGATGCCCCTATCTAACTACATATGCGCTGTGAAGGGCTACATACAACAGAACAGTTTCCAATATTACAATGGCCAGAATTTTGACTTTCATAATATGCAAATTAAGGACAGGTTTTTATTTATTATTAATTAAAATTAATTCATCTACGTCAGTGATTATATCGGCAATATATTCCAAGCAGCCTCCTCTTCTCAAACAGTAAATTAATGTTTTCTATGCAGGCTTTGTATTTGATTAACACGTTTATCTTGGGAACATGCAATTATGAAGCCTCCATTAGCTCTCCATTGTCTTCCCCTTATTGAAATGGATTTTTCTCCTAACCATTCGTGTGGTGGCCGATCCTTAATTTAATCTGGACGGTGAGGCAGTATGAAAACATCAAAAGGTCTCTGAGGCAGCACCTTGCTCCCGGTCTAAGTAAAGCCTCGCTAACTCGCTTTCTAAAATAAATGCCCTCGCCACATAATTGGTGGCTGAGGCTCCAGCTCATGCACACTTATTTTTTTTTTGCCCGAGCCTCCCTTGCAAAAACAAATCCTCCATTCCCGCAGCCGCATTACTGCATAGTCACTGCGCAAGAATCCCCATGGCAACAGACATGTGCAACAGACTGCCTTCCCCTCTCCCTGCCTCTCCACCCCCAGAGCTCTTTCCTCACTAAGAAACTCTGCGAGCTCGAGAGTACAAATGTGCAGCATCTTCCACAATGATCTACAGAGGCAGATGAAGGGGAGAAAAGATATCTTTCATAATAATCTGTCAACTGAAGAAATCTCTTTTAGTTCGGCTGGTTGCTATTGGAAACTGCAGGAGGACACGGAGCAACAAGCATGGCAGGCAGGCTGGAAGTAGGTGGTATATATTCACTGTGACAAGGAGAGACAGCCTCTTGTTCCTGGAGGTTTCTGGTCCACAGAACAGCATCGAAACCAGTTAAAAGAGCATGGTCACTATACTCTTCATTCAATGTTTGGCACGATAAAGTTATTGGATGATTTGAATGGCAAACACACACACCTTCTCACTTTATTTCTGTCGTTGTCTGGCTCTTTCACACGCTCATGGTCCGGGCGTCTGCTCCTCTCTTCCTTCATTCGGTGTTTCTGCTCAGTCTGACCTTAAGTGTAATAATATTGTGAATTGGGGTTACCGCGAGTGAAGAAGTCAGGCTGACTGGCAACACCTATTTCCTGCTCTCACGGCACCTCATCACAGTAGAAAAGACACTCCACTTACACTGCGTGCTCTGAAGTGACCTGAGGCCCAGCATTAAAGAGTTCTTGCCCCCCTGCGAAATTGCCTCTGGGGAAAAAAAACCCCTTGAGGTTCTATTGATCTCATAATGTTCACATCACTTCAGGTCTTATGTGAGATCAAATTAAAGCACATCCATGGTTTATGTAAAGTATAGAGTAACACAACAACCAACAGTTTAATCCCAAGGAAGTCTGCTAAAAATGTTCATCTACATGGCTGGTGGAAAGTAAAAGTCAAATATTCTGTAACAACTGACTCAATCTAAAAACAAATCTGTGGTTGCTTGGTGCTGTGTAGAGTCTGTGCAGTAGCCTACTAAGTTTCTTAGTCTTCTTATTTTGATTCTAATGCTGGATCATTCAGAGTGACCGACGGAAATTTAAAAGAGACACGAAAGCGATTTTCATGAAGTTGGTCAGTTTAGTCAGAATCTCAGCAGCAGATTTCGAGGCATTAAGAAACACTGGATCCGACAATATCCACAATCCAACTGAATAGTGTAGTTTGTCAGTTTGTGAACTGAATATCTTTGGTTTCTGGACTTCAAACAACCAGACAAAATGTTCACTACTTTTTGACATTATATAGATGAAACAATTATTATTTAATCAAGAAAACATACTTGATTACTACTATATACATACTATATTACTGATCCTGTTTAAGTTTCCAATTAATAATACAGGGCAACACTCACTAAATATAAACCATTTATACTACAGCGGCATTTTAACGCTGTATATCTCAGCTGAATAACCCACTACATTGTGTGTGGAATACTAAAACGTGACGGAAAGATTGAAGTGAGAGTGGTAGATTGCCCCATTGTATCATGCCGTCTCCCATTTCATCACTTGATTTAAAAAGGTGCCAGGATCGTACATCCAGTCCACGGTTATAAAAGGGCGGACTCTTTAACCGTGATTAGCAGCAGCACTAGTCTACTTCAAGTACTGCGTGATCATCCCCAACACTAGAGGTGAACGGCCTGACGCCTGAGCGATTGTCATATGGCATCACTCTCACGCCCAGTGCTACCAATAGCAATGACGGCCATGATTCCTTCCCCCAAGCTTCTGCATGTTCCTCTCATTTTTCCACATGTGCTCCTTCAGGGCCTTCCTGTCCTTTAAATAAGGGAGCTCATATCCATACCTGTCACTTACAGTACATCACTGTCTTCACGTGTCATTTGCATTTGCCGTGTCAATGCTGCTGTTCGACAGTCCCTTCTGGTTCATCGCACTCAAATGTCAAAGTCTCTGACAACATAAAAAGGTCACTAAAGAGCAGTTTAGGGACTGTGTTTTAATATCTCTGTGACTGACTGCGATCTGGCATTATCAGTACAGCCAAAAAAATAATACAATGGCACTGGTGGCGGTGTCCAGAGTGAGAGAGAATTTAAAGTGAATTAGGCATAATGAGGACTTACAAATGAGAGTCAGTGTGACTGATGTGTTTCCCATCTTTTGGCGATTGAGATTGGGGTCACTGGCTCTGTGGCAGAAAAGTCAAAGCACAACTGAAGCCTCTTTTTTCCCCTCTTTAATGTTCTCAATTTTCTTCTCTTTTTTTGTCTCTTTGGACTGTGGATGATAATAGCCCACAGCTGTTAATTTCACAGTACACATGTGCAAGCATTCACAGAAGAGCAAACACACGAGCATGCACCCCACACACACAAACACACACATGCACAATTCTACCTCAGTTTTGCTGAAGACTGATTTACTTGTACGACAACAGACGGATGAAGGATGAGGGAATATATTGCAGCATGATTCAGCCTCATTAGAGCTGCGCCATGCAGATTCCAGCTTGATGTTGCGGATGTACTTCCAGTTTGAGAGCAACCAAAGTGATCTCTTCTTTTCCCCCCAGACACTATTATTATGTCATGTGGGTCAACTTGTGTGCATCACAAAGACAGAGGGAGAAGGAGGAGGATAAACAGGAAAGCAAACAAGAAGCAAGTCTGATATTCAATTCTCCAATGAAACCTAATCTTCCTCAGCAAGGGATTGTTTGGTGCCAGCAGGGGTCCATAGCAGCAACATCTATGAACATGTCTTGGACCATCTCCTCCCTATTACTAGCAATTTGGAGGCAGAGGAACCCTGGGTGCCCCAGAAAGCAGTCTTTGGAGACTTTCGCTCTCTTTCCCCATCTCACTAATTGGTTATTTATCCTCATTTTACCCTCCTCTTTGGTATTCAGAGGATGAGCTCCTCTTTCTTTGTCTTCTTTCTTTTGCCAAATGGCTCAGGGTAAGTCTTGGACTATAAGAACAAAATATCTCTTCATCAATGCCACAATTTCATGATACGAGTACAGCACTTCACCCTTGGAAAGTGCAGGGCAATATTTAAGGATGAAATAATATCCTGGTTTTGTCCCTGCGCCTTCCTTATTAACTTCTTGAATCACCCATGCTATCATTTACAAACACACCAGGCCATTTATTCATTAAAGCCATTTCATTTGTTTCAATTTGATGCCTAGTACAGTGTCACCAATGTCCCTGTAACGACTATATCACAAGAGTTTACAGCTTAATTTACCAAAATAACAGCTCAGCTTGGCTGCTTTGCAGAAAAATCCTCTGCACTTCCTTCTCATTAGTCAGACCACATGTGAATGTATGACTCAGCTGATGTGTTAAAACCATGCGCATTTAATGTCCCTCTGCTTAATTTTGCATGTCTCTTTAAATACTGTGACTAGGACAGAGGACTCACCATCCAGCTGACAATGTAGTTACTGCCCTACATTATGCATATGTGTGCATTTATGTGTGTTGTGCCTCTGGCATAAGCACGGCGTTAAGTAATAATGTAATCAAAATCATAAATAAATGAAAAGGGGCTACAGATTGATATATTTTATACTTTAAGGTGATGAATACATTAATGAACAAAGTCAATTTGTAATGAGAATAACTGATGATCTTAAAAAGTGAAACTAATATAATCAATTACAGGCTGCCTTTTGTGTTTGACCTCCCTAAGCAGAGATTTACACACTGACTTGAATGAAAAATCAAGGTAGAAATGTACTGTAATAAGTCAGAATGATTTGACACTTAACTTTATTAGAAAAACAAATAACCACCCACATCTGTAATACTATACATTAAGGAAAACCATTAAGGGAGTACTTTGATATTTTGACAAATGTGCTCATTTGCATCAAATGACAACTTATTATTTTCACACCTCAGCTCTTGTATGAATGAAAATGAAATACAAAGTGTTAATTACTGAGTTTTAGAGGCGCTGGTAGGTGGAGTTTTTTACCTTTGGACAGAGCCGTTTCCCCCTGCCTCCAGTCATTATGCTAAGCTAGGCTAACCGTCTCTTGACTGTAGCTTCAAATTTATCGTACAGATATGACAGTGATATCACGCTTCTTGTCTAACTCTTTCCTAAGATTTTCCTAAAAATGTTTAACTCCACTCCTTATCCCCTAACACTGAAACCACAACCTATCCTTTAAATGGCTTCTTGATGGAGGACTGATCAGAAATGTCCTTTTTCTTTGCAAAATTATCTTCACTCTGAAGGTCTAACAATCAACTTATATCCCAGAATAACATAATAAATCATATTAAAACAAACACACACAAAGTGGCTGTTGTCCTACGTCTCCCATGGCTTGATTTATATTAATGCTTTCCCTCCTCTTCAACCTCCACCTCCAAGTTCAGGTTTTCTGTTTGTCATCTTGATTATAGACTGGAGGATTATAACTGAATATTTATTGGTCTTTGTCCATGCACAACTCAACATTAATCATTTCTCTTCCAATCCAGCCTGTCTTTTATCTTCCCACATAAAGGAGAGTTAATCCCCAAATCCCTGTTTACAGCACGCAGTCATTCTCCTGCTCACTTGAGGTGCCATAGGCTAGTTTTGTCAGGTGACAATTGTAAGTCGGCAAGGTAGGCACGATGCTTCAAGTTATCAGTTCCATTTCAATTGAAATGTGTGAGGGTTTTTAATGACCTGCAATAAAATAAGCAAGTCTTTTTCACATTGTGAATTTATTCTGAATACACTGAAACAATTGAGCTTCATAGAAGTCTAGTTAATCCTGCACATACAGTCATCTGTTTTTGGGAGAATTATGCAACTGTTCAGCTCTCCTCCATTATACAGGATAGTGTAAGCTCTAGGTCCTTACTTATGGAGCATCCAAGGGTAGAAAATTACTCCATACTGGTCAAAAACTCTGAAACGTTTGGTCCCACTTTTACGAATCGGAGTAAAAGCAGTTTATCAGTGTTCTTAACCAGGGAAAACCACTCTGTCCGCTGCAGGATCTTGGCTAGTGGAGCTGCAGATACTTTACGCTATACACAACGCACAGAGGTAAAAACACCAAACACATACAGCACTAAGTGTGCAGTTAACTTTACGCATGCAGTACTGTAGCTTTCCCACTATTTCATGGTTGAAACTACACTGCCTTTTTGTAGACTAATATTAGAAAGAACTTACAGCATCATCAATCAATGTTGCCATGAGGACTTGGATAGTGTGCCAGTGGTGGCACACTATCCAATGACAGAGGAAATAGGCTGGCTGGTGCAAACCATTTAGACTGCCCAGATGCTTTCCCCCGAAGCAAATCCTATTTCATTCTGAGGTCTCATGTTGACTTGTTTTGTTTTAGGTTAATAGTGTGTTTTTAATAGTCCCATCTCTCTCATTCACTGAATCTACATTACACTGCCACGTAAAGTGTTGGATAATGCCATTGCTGAGGGCTTTCAAAAGAGTTTTTTGAAGGATCCCATTTTGAATGAATGAAGGCCGTTTCATGAATACTTCATTAGTGCATAAAGTTACATTCAAGTTAAACTCAGTTAATTTTCAGATCATTTTAGAATGGAGGCCTCAGGTGTAAATAGGGATTACTGACCAGTGAATCACACAAAAGCAAAATACTTTAAAGTAATGCTTCCTTTAGGATTTCTAACCATGTACTGCAGGGTGCTGGTATTCATTACATTAGTGCCAGAAATGAAGGCAAATCTGAGTCAAAATGAACCCAAGCTGACGAGTGGATTAGATGCAAACCGAAGTACATCCATCCATTATCTATACCTCTTATCTTTAGAGGGTCTCAGGGGGGCTGGAGCCGATCCCAGCTGACACTGGGCGAGACGCGTGGTAGACCCTGGACTGGTCAGCAGTCAATCACAGGGCTGACAAATACAGACAGACAAACATTCACACCTGGTTCGTGCCAACCTGAAGTACATTCAACCCTAAAACATGAATTCATCATATACTGTATTTACATTCAGGCTCTGCAAATATGGGCCTTACTATAGCTTGGACCCTTCACAACAGGCAACTGATCATTACACTTGATTAACAAACTAGCCAGGATGAACATCTGGTAGCAATTAACCTTCAGAACTGCATTGAAGCTCGTGGACCAGCATGCATCGGCAGAGCTGGGCTGAGCTCCAGTTCTCTAAAGTCCATTGCTTTCTACAACAACTGTTACTCTTTATCGCCATGCAGGGGTAAAGGGTCGCGGTGATGCCTGTGTTCGCCTGATTGTAGCACTGAAGGTCAAAGGCCATTTTCACTGAAAGCTGGAGAAGGCTCTAATAAAATCCCTGAATCATTGTCTAGAGGAGAAAATGACTGATTGCTATCTGCCTGTCTGTAACATTTGAAATAAGCAAACTTACCGCAAGTCATTGTATTGATACTGCACATCCAGACTGTGTCGCTCCCCCTGTTAAAGGCGACAGAACGCCAAGTCTGAATCCATCAATTAGTCATACTGCGGCCTCGGATCAAGTTAAAGATAAATTGTTCTTGTTTGACCTTGTTGCCATGGAGGATGATTTTGCCAGGCCTATACAAATCATCCGGGTCTCAACATTTATTCTGGCCAATTCAGGAACTCTGTCTGTGCACGGCAGAAATAAACAACATCATAGAGGCTACAATCTTTATCCACCTGATCCACTATTTTGTGGCCAAGGTTAAACCGGTAACACCATCTTGAGAGAGCTCTGTGTAATAGTGTATAGAACCTTCTTGTGTGCGACGGGGGAAAAACTGAATGCAGGCCGCTTTGTGTCTGTGTGTGGTGCGTTCAACTGCTACCGTGATGCTGTGGACATTCACAACTTTGCCGTCGACTGCCAAGCAGCACTGGGATCACAGGCTAAATGGTCACATACTAAATTTCAGAAAACAAACAAGAAAGTAAATTAATTTGCCATCAATGAGAATGATGTCGATTTGGCAGCTTCTTCCATCAAAAAGACGGCGGTTCATTAATAGATAGGTGGAGTTTCTTCATAGCACATGAACGTACCACAGCACAACAAGTGTCAGCTCCCCGCACATAGCAGCTTGGAGCAGACATCTCTGAGCAGCTTGCTAAGCCAAATGGTTGAAGCATGCAAGAACAGTGGTCTGGTGTTTGAAGGGGAAAAAGTGAGTTTACCATTCTGTCTTCCAACACATGTAGCAGAGTGGAGATTTATTTCTCGTGGCTGCTTTAGTGAGAAATGTGTTACCCCGCTATAAATGTTAGTTATAATGTATTATCCACGCAGCAGTCATATCTCAGTTCCAGCAGCTTTGGATCTGCTCCAGTCCGAGTTGTGCCACCTATCAGCGAGAAAAGGGAGCAGCTGCAGATGTAGAAGTTTCCCTCACTACGGTGGAGTTGCACTGAAACTGGGCAACCTAGCTAGCTGCCAGAGGAGATGCTTTTCCACTTGTATACAAGTCTTTGATCGATCCTGATGTTACAGACACCAGCTAGCAGGGCAAGATTAACCATACAAATTCATTTAGTGATTTTGGCTAACTCACAGAATTAATGTCTATTGTCACTCCAGCCAATGGCTGAGAATGAAGAGCAACAGCATCTGAAGGAACATAACATTGTATGACATTATGAAAGTCTTGCGACAGTTAGCTTAATGTTACATTCATATTTAACTGTGGCTTTAACGTTTCTTTAAAAAACTGTCCAGTATGAATTATAATTTTATTGCCACGTACAAGCTATAGTTATTAAATATGGCTTTCATTAATGATCAGTAATTATCAACAAATTATTTATTGGCCCCAGACCTACATACATGTGAAAAATTTTAAATTCATATTATTAGGTTAGTTATTGGAATTATTCTGATTCTTTGATTTTTTTGATTATTTACAATATCGTGGTCATTTCTTGGTCGATGAATTCTCAGTTAAGAATGATTTATTTGATTGTGGCCATGAGCAGGGCCTCACAAGACAGCTTGTATGAAGGTGATAGTTGGACATACACACCCATTTGATTGAAAAGCAGCAAGCACAAGATGGCAGTACTGAAAAAAACCCAGTAGGTCTTCTTGAAATGGTTCACATGTATGCTGAACTTATCGTTAACAAGAAAGTTCACCTTTGGATCCTCAGTGTTTCACTAGTTCCAAAGGAAGTCTGTCAGTTTGATGTTTGACATTCAAGGGTCAATGTAGTGCCTCAATGGAAACTGATGCCACATGCGTTGGATGTAATAAAGGTTGACAATGATTTTTACTTATTAAATTAACTAGAACCTACTGCGCCTTTATTAGTGTTGCATTATGGTAAACGCTTTCTGCATTTCAATATTCACTGAATGTTTTTCGCATTTACGGCTATACCTGTTTTTTCTAATAATATAATATAATCAGGTGATTCTTGAAAGTGAAACATTGTTAAAACAGCTTGAAGATGTCCAAGTCAGACCAGGACGTTAGTTGTACCATTTAAAAATTTATCTTTCAAGCTGTACATCTGAACATAATGCTGCAGGAACAGTAAAGCCTGCGGATCCTGATAATGACTGCTAATTTTCACTAGAACATTCTGAGAACATGTCCAAGGCCAAGTCGCAGGTGTCTATTAAATTTTCAGGCTGGAACGATTTTCTATTTTCTAGATTTCAACGACGCACATACAGGACCAAACGCATGCTGTGTTTCTACAAACAATCAACACCTGGTCTTACGTGTTTGAGGCGTCTGTTAAAAGAAGTTTAGAAGAAGAAATAATGAAAAAATTCACAATTACCGGAATTATTTGCATATAATTGGTGAAATATAAAGCATTGGTTGAAGAGAAGACACTTTTGTAAGGAAATATTAGTTAAATAGCCTGTTGTCAGCTCAACAATGGCGTATGGTTATTGAATGGCTTTTGATAAAACCTTTTTAAAATTACTAGCTGCTTCAATGATATTGCACTGGACTGGACCTGCTGGAACATTAAGCAGCATTAAAGGTCAGGAAAATTGAGCAGGGTAATGTGTGAAAAATGACTGAAAAAGACCACAAAGTGTTGGTGTTTTTCGGCTACAAGGTGTAACATTCACTGCCTGCAGGTGGCGCAGACGTTGAAATTGCTGCAACTATTGCTTTCTTTGCCTGTAGGTGGCAACATCAACATGTTACTCTCCTATAGGTGGCACAGGCTGGCAGTGTCAGTGACTGAACATGAACAGGTTTTTCTGCAAGTTACAGATCTGTTCCATGAGGTGAGTCACATCTAATAATAATAATAATTAAAAGACCAAAGGCTTTACCATTCCACCTTGTTGGATTCATGCAAATGCGGGTCAGACATTGCAATTATGGATAACAGCAGGCTAACGGTGTCCAGTAGTCTTTGTAATAAACTCAGAAATCCTGAGTCACCTGCAATTACACTGCAGGTAATCATGTGGTTTTCTCCATCTAATTTCCAGAACCCAATTAGCTTTTACCCTCCAAGTACATCAGCTATTTACAGGAACTAGTGCGCACAGGAGAACCTGCTCCTCATCTTTCAGACTCTGTTTAAGTTGATTTGACAAACACTCACATTTTCAAGTACTCTCATTTTCTAAATGGAAAAAGCATCTACTAACAGATGGTCTTAGCGAATGTAAAAATTATAAAAAATTTTCCACCCCGAGTTTGTCAACCTCCTGTTTGGTTGAGCAGGGCGTGGACAAATGGAATTAAAAAGCAATTTCTCCAAAACAAAGCTAAATCACTGGCACAGTACATGGGAAGGGAGAAAAACACCCCATGATTGATTGTGAGTGTTCAGATTTGGCTACCATTGATTAACTGTGTCCTTAGTTGGCAGCACCTCAAACGCTATTCCTAAATGATGATTAAAAAGAACCAGTGAAGAGTGTAAGAGAAGGTGAAATAAATATGTTCCCGTTAATTCAAATAGATGTAAATAACGCCAAAGTCTACGTTTTTGTTCTTTTTCCACTTCATTTACTCCGGTGAAGTCTACTGATGAATATTAAGTATGTTTACCCAGTTTCTTTTGTCAGTGAAGATGGCTTACCATAATGACACTGCCAAGATTGCGTTGTTGTATTAATTTCCCAAACAAAAGCTATTCATCAGTGTTTTTCTGTATCTATCAGACTGTTTAACACCCAGGTGGGAATTAGATCCAAACAATAAGAGATCTGATTTTCCCAGTTAGCAAGACATTTAGGCAGGTCTCTCATTAACCTGATGTCATCATATTGTGCACTGCAACAAAACACGCCGCTGGTCAAATTGTTGAAATCCGTAGCTGTCTCCAAAATTCACAATAGTCAACAAATGAACACAGGAACAACAAACAATGTTCAAATTGTGAATGGGATCTTCTATAGTTTGACACACTTTTCTTGTTCTACTTCATGCAAAGAAAACTTTTAGAGATGCTTTAGTTCCTAAATATCACCCTGTGTGGAGGGAAGTCTTCGCTATTGCCGTGAGGAAATTCTTTGTTTTTCTCTTAAATAGTGAGATAAAAAGTCTTTAAATATAAACTGGTATTTTACCTCGTGGCAATATGGCTGCTTGTTGAGTTGTGTTAACATTCTCTCCAGCCTCTCAAAGAGTATTCATTCCCTCCCCGCCGTCCCACTCAGATAAACCCTCATCCTTCTTATCTTCAGCAAATCAATACCTACCTCAGCTACTTTGGGAATCAGCCATCCACACACATCAACTAAGAAGTGATGCTTCAGAAGCACACAGCAGAAATCCTTGGTGGAAATCTTTGCTTGCGTTAGCATCTTCAGGTGTATCTCTCGGTTGTATTTGAGCTTTTAGAATATACAGAAGAAACAGGAACAAGGTAATCC
This sequence comes from Gadopsis marmoratus, assembly GCA_036023855.1. NCBI lineage: Eukaryota > Metazoa > Chordata > Actinopteri > Centrarchiformes > Percichthyidae > Gadopsis > Gadopsis marmoratus. Next base: position 25,085 of record JAVQJF010095111.1, read on the forward strand.
TCATCATTACACGAGGTGGTGTTTGTGTTATTTGTGCGTTCTCCGTTAATGCAACTTGTGAGCGTTTGTCTCTAAATGGAAACACATCTACCAGGTTACCAAATGGAATATCAAACAGTGAAGTCAGTACATTCCCTTTTTATGAATGAATTGCTCTCCAATGTTTTGAGGGTAATTATTACAGGTCAGTCTGGTTGGTTCAAGCCATTAATCTAATTGTGTGTCATTTGAATATCATAAATCATATTGCACATGTTTACATTTGACATTTCTTTGCACTTAACAGTGCAGTCATATCTGCTCCTGCTTCCTTTAATCATCAGTGCATGAATATTGATGTGGTATCTCTCCAGGCACTTCATCTAAAATGAATGAAGACAGGCCTCCAGCTCAGACAGATGTGCACAAACACAGCATGCTCATTAAAGACCAATTGTATAATAATGTGCACCTGTCTGGAGAAATGAAAGGTAGCCTTCCTGAACATGTTCCTCACAGAGAGATCTAGAATTAGCCATTAAGACATATACACGTTTTCTGTCATTTTATGTGCAGTGACTCTGCCTGTTACGTTTAGTTTTACAGGAAGGTAACGATTTATTTACTGCCAAATGGACTTGAGGGTGACAAAGTGAATTTGCTGAGGTTAAGAGACCGCTATTTACTAGATCACTTTAAAGCAATCACTTGTTTATTACTTACCAACATTTAACATATTTAAACTGCCATTTTGCAAAAAGCAAACTGAAAGGTATGAGGTGATGATTCATTTTGAATTTCCAGAAATGTTTCTATTACAGCCTTGTATTTCTGACTGCCGGAGCCACGTCAACAGTAAAATATGTCTTTCTCAGAAATCATAGGCAATTTTGAGCCAACAAGTGCAGAGCCCATATGGATCAGGTCACATAACTCATATGCTAATTTTGCATTTTGCAATGGGAGCTGGGACCTGGCCCCCAGAATATTTTAGAATAGATTTTAAGGTTTTACTGTTGACCTCCATGGCCTCTCTCCATCCTACATAGCTGACCTCCTAGTTGCAATACAAGCCAGTACGGAGCCTGAGATCCTTGGGCGGATGTCTCTTATCTGTTGCAGAAGCATGGCTGAAAACTAGAGGTGACAGAGCTTTGGCAGTCAGAGCCCCAAAGCTCTGGAACGAGCTGCCGGAGGAAATCAGGTTGGCAGAATTGGTGGTCTCTTTCAAGTATTTTCTTAAAATGTTCTTCTATCGGAGAGCGTTTCCTGATTTTTGTTTTTGTTTGCTTTTGTTTGTTTTTCTTTGTTTCATTTGTTTCATTGTTATTCATCTATGAAAAATGTTTATGATCTGCTTGTTATTGTAAAGACCCAGACACACAGGGAACAAACAGGAGACAAGAATGCTGAGGACAGTCAGCACTTTACTTTGCAGCGTGAGGACACGGTCCAAAACAACCAGGGGCAGGCAGGGGAAAACAAATCCAGAAATCAGGTAGACTGTCCAAAAGAACCAAACAGGCGACCAGAACCGACAGGGAGCAGGCAAAAAGGCAAAGTATGAAAACAGGCAGAAGGTCATACACTAAGCGTACAAAACAAAGGATGCTGGAATGCTAGAGTGCAGAGAAACTGGCAAAAGGGACTAGGCTAAATACACCTGAGGGGGTTAATTGGCAGAGGAGATCTGGAGATAATGAGACACAGGTGGGAAGGGAAAAAATAGACCAAAGACGGGAAGTAAAGCACACACAATGAAACAAACCTGAGACTTTTCAAAATAAAATAGGAAGGGACTAAATCTCAGGATCCGTTGTGACAGTTTTTAAGTTGTTGCCTTGTGTGAAATAAAGATTATTATTATTATTATTATTTGCAAAAGAAATATTAACATCCCTACCCCAAATCCCTATATGCAAAACATTATTTAAGTTTGCCTAATGCGGAAATATTTCATGGAACTTCTATGACTCCCAGGAGGCAAACAGATATTATTTTTTCTTAACTTGAATATCTGTGGCACCGTGGATTTTGCAGTAAAGGAGATATTAGATTACTTGTGTTTTTTTCTTATCTTTGAATCACACAGAAACATAACAAGAGCAGCTGATTAAAAGATCTGTTCGTACAGAATTGGCAAAGCAAACTGAAAAGTATGCCGGTGAGCGAACTTTATGTGTTTTTGTTTGACAGGCTTGGAATCAGAGGGTCTGTAACATTAGCAGTGACACAGTCTGCGAGATGAGTATAACAATTTGAAAGAATGTAAGCATTATGAGTAATGGGGAACAGTTCTTGCCAAAGTTGTATTTAAATCGTCCATCTATGTTTTAATTGATTTGGTTATTATGATCAGAAAATGCAAAAACTAGTATGAAAATTAGGTACCTACTTAAAGAACCTTTGTTACATAATCTATGTTGCACTTCCTTGCAGCCGGGAACCATTGTTTTGTTGTGACTGTATTGTATATCTTGTGCATACGCTACACCATCATTTCACTTACCCTCATCTGAGCAGACTACTGAGATCATCTGATTTATTAAAAGCAACACACTAATGTAGCTTCCATTACGGTAGAGTGTCATGTCCTGTTTGCTGGAGGGTTGTTTTTTTGATTGTTTTTTTCCCAAGAAAGAGTTTTGGTTCATAGTTGTTAACAATGACAAATGCAAAAGCTTTCATGAACAGTGTATAATGTGCAGCCAGCACTTTGGGTTTCAGTCTTGGATGCCCTTCAGAGGACAGCTCTCTTCTCCCTATGCAGTAACTTACCAATTTGAATTTGCAATTTTAAATAACAGACTGATGTTATATTAAAAACTTAGTTAATTTACAAGCCTCTAACAAAACACTGAGACCGTATGAATATTTTTCTGAATCTTTGTGTTCGCTTAAAAAAATGTAGGTCACACAGGAATAATATTTATTCCTTCTAACAGTTTTCAAGAAGCACTGAGGTAAAACACCGAACCAGTAACTTATGAGTCCCAGAAAATCATAACTAAACCAGCAAGGCTGTAGGCATGTGTTCACGGTTGCTCATAATGACTGATAGAAATCAAAATGTCTGCATCGGTAACCAATTCAAGTCATGTCTGCTGCTGCATCTGGTCTGTTGACATACTGCTCTTTGAGGCTCGCTGTGCACAGGCTGCACCGAAAGGCTATTCTTCCTTTATTGCGCTGCTTATCACTTTCATTTTTTTGCTTGGAGACTTTCCAAAGAGCCAGTTCTTTTTCTTGGAATGGCTGAAGGCAGTCAGGCCAGTCCTGTGGAGCTGCTGCTGCCATGCTGCACTGCACCTACTACAATCCAAATAGGGTCAAGACTAGAGGCTATCTGCATGCTGTTGAAGTGACATTGCTTTCTGCAGAGTTTGTGTGTGTGCTGTGCGATCCGGGCAGCTGTCTGATGTCAATATTACTGGAGGCAATGGGACAGGATGTCATAATGATCAGCATGAATAAGCGACATCTACCATAAGTACCATAGCCGTTTTCTCAAGCTCAATTAATTACCGTATTTCCTCAGATAGCAGCCAGGGCCTTTATTTACCTGAACTGCAGAAGGTACCAGGCCTTTATCTGAAGTAGGCTTGTATTAGGGGCAGGCCTTTGTTTGCAATTCATTTCTTAACGAGGCTGTTATAGTGTAAAATTTGCAAGAAACGTGTTGTAGAAAACAAATGGACTTGACTATCACTACATATGCTACAGGAACATTGATTTCTTCCAGAATCCTGCAGAGATGATAGTGAAATCCTGCTTATAGGGTACCATCTGTAATTAGTAGGTTAATATTTATGCCACATGAATAATCACCATCCCAATTCTCCATCCATTTTCTGCAGCTGGCTAAGTAAGGTTTTTTCCTTTGCGTTTACAGTTCCCAACTGAGGTCCTGCATTTGTCGTCACAGCCTGTAACATGTTAGTGACGGGGCAGAAAATCAGGTCGTCATATATGTTAATGATGCCTGCTAAAGTTGGAAGGTTTTTTGAAATAATAGCATAACAAAGAACATTTTCATTATCAATGTTGAGTATCATTTTCATACTGCACTTTAGACAAACTTTCAGAATTGCAGATGCTCTTTGCCATTATTGCATTGTTTCCTATGGTTTAACAATGTGGTAACCTGGCAACACTGAGCAAACAAAACATCACTTCAACAAAGTGTAGACACCCTGCCGCCATGAGCCCTTAACAGCCTGCAGAATGCGACGTAATTTTCATCCTTCTTTGCCTTTACACATACAATGTACCTCTTCCTACTGTTGCAAGATGATTTTCTGTGGCTAATCCAACCACACCAGTAAGGATGGGACAAGTCCAGGGTCTCGCATTGCTTTCTTTTCTTCCTTGCAAAACATTATTATGTAATAAAACTAGTGAACTTTTATGGTTAATTTAAAACATTTATTAAAAAATGCAAGAAATAGTCATAATTTCATTTTTTGACCTCTTTTCTGCAAACTGCTTAACTATCGCTGCAACTGGAACAACTTTCACGAGGGGTTAACCTACGTGTCCGCGGAAAGTGTAGCAGCTGTAACATATTTGTGTCGCTCATAGTAAGAAGAGCACCAACCACACCAGAGTACGGGGTCTGCACGGTCAACACACAAACACAAACACACACACACACACACACACACAGTCGCAGGTTCAGTCCCTCCCTGCATGTGTGTAAAACAAGTTCACTCAAAAGTAAGGAAAAATATTACATTGGCTCAGCTGCACACACATTGCCTCAGGCCCAATGGTAGCCTTGCATTTACCCTGGAAATAAAAAACAACTACAAAAAAAAAAACTTGGATTTTATATTCAGTTCCATTTTAAAATAAAAGTCAGTTTAGCATGACTTTGTACAAATGCCTCAAACCATTTTTCTGTGATTGCAGGCTAGTAAATGTTCTGACTTCAACCATCCATGGTTACGTTTACAGTATGTTTGAGGGAGTTTCTCATGGTCACAGAAATGAGGTCATTTCTGATACTAAGAAAACAAAAAATATTTGGAATATTATGGAAGGCACATGAAAAAAATCAATAAAACCCCTCTTGTTCAAGTAGTTCATAGAGGTTTTTATGGATAAACGGACTAATGCTGGAAAATGGCTGCGACCACAACATGACCACTATCAAGTCAGCCACAACACAAAAACTGACACAGCTGGTCATCATTTCCACAAGTAAAGCCTGCTGACAAAAGCTAACCCTAACCCCATTAGCATTTATGAAAATATATTTACAGATGCTTGTTACTAACTCGATGGCTTCCCTTTTCCATAGTTGTGTGCTTTCTCTTCTCTCTCTCTTCCTGTTGCTTTCTGTAGGTATTTCTGCCTCCGGAGCTGTAGAGTCTGGATCTGTGGTTGCAGCCACCTGCTGCCCCCATGTTCCTTCTCAACAGCCGCTGCTGCTATTATTGTATTACTATTATTATATTGCTATTATTATTATTTTAATTTTCTTTATATTTACATCAATAACATTACTGCTGCTATTGCTTTACATCTCTATGTGGAACTACGTCCAGTGCGTTCGACTCAGAACCGTCTTGCTCTCAGTGCTAACTCCCCCGTTGTGCCGCCCAATATAAACCTACAATATCTAAGAGGTAAAACCATCATATAATGTATCGTCTTAAACCAAACAAATACAATGCATTGCAGCAACTTTCAAGTGATACCAGACTTTTTATTTCTTTTGGTGTATTTCCATAATTGGCCACAGCTTTACCTACAGCTGTAGGTGCTTGGCATGCTATTCACTGTTATTACTGTGTTACCAGAGGCTATGAAAACTACCATTTAGCACAATTTGAAAGTTCTGTGAAGTTTTATGTAGTCATCATTTTGTATGTATTATAAAAAACATTTATGAAAATATTGATTTTTTATTAACTGGTAGATAAAAACATAATGCTGTTTACATGTTATTGATTTTATATTAACTGGTAGATAAAAAATAATGCTGTTTACAGTGGTAATCATCTGTCATGCATCAGGTCAACACAGATTTTAACAGGCTTCAATATCTTCAATATATTAATGTTTGATCTGAGGATAAATCGTGGCTACAAACATAATGATATTTTGCACAGTTGGAATGAGATGCATGTTGACGCTGACTTGATTTAGATCAGACCATATTTCATTAACAGTTTACCAGCAGTGAGAGAGATTTTTTCAAAAACCCTGCCTGTGCTGTCTCATTAAAAGCCCATCCTTTAAAATACCCCATGCATGATCTAAAATCCTTTTTTACCTCGCTAAGATTTCCATTCTTTCGTTATACCTGACTGTGCAGGGACAAAGCATTATATCTAGAATATATGTGAAACTCTCAGTGTGACACCTGAGGAAAATACAGGAAAAAACCAGGATAAACGTCAGTGGAGAACTTGCTGTCACAGCCGTTAAATAGCTCCCAATTATTCCTAATGTTGTTATAGATTTTAAGCAATATAAGTGGGCTCCATGCAGCAACAGATCTGCTGCTCAGCTCCACTTCAAACCAGGATGTACATCAAGTCCTACCGCAGACCGTCGGTCTGCATCCCTTCCGCTGACTGGGTTTATATAAGGTGAAAGAGCTTCACGCAGTGGGGAGGGAAGGGGAAGAGGAAGGGAAATCATACTGTACTTGTGTTCAGTCATGCCTTGTGGATGGTGCAGCGAGAAAACTTCTAAAACATGGTAAAGAATGTCATATGCCAGCTAAATGTGCTTTAATATAGACACATACTGCTCCCCAGTGTGACCTGAGCTCACGCTCTGGGTTTACCACAAAAATATTTCAACTCCCTGCTGCACTCAACACACCCACGGTTTTCCAGCCTTCTCCTGGAGACTGACTGTGCTAAAGTAAACTTTACTTAAAAGAAAATCTACATGGTTCACGGACGTGTTCTGCTAGACCGAAGATTAAAATAAAAAAACAGAACAGAAATTACTTTTTATAAATTTTTTACTTCATCTTGTATGGGGTGGCACTAGGGCAGAACATTTTTACTTTTTAATTGAAGGAGTCTCGATTGTAATTATCACTTAATGCATTAACAAGCTGTAGGGGGTGAAAGTTCATCGCAAACTGTTGATTTAAGTGGCATATAATGACAAGTGTTGCCAGCTTACTCAGCTGCTGATAATTAGTGTCAATTTCCTCAGGTGTGCTACTACCCAGTGAGCAAACAGGAACATAATCCATAACACCCCCTCATGTAAACAAACTACATCACTATATTTGATCTGATTACATGCAGTCAAATAATGATACCGACCAGAGTTATTGTCCACTGTTTCAGTTTTTCTGGTTTTGTGCAGGCTGGTTCACGCTTGAATAGAACAGTTATTAGTAACATGTGCTTTTTCCTACTATAACAAGTCTGTCACGCCTGCAGCAGGAAGTGAAAGAAAGACCTAGTCAAAGGTTAAAGGCAATCCTGTAAAAATTCATTTGTTCAACATTTAATTATTCATCAGAACATAAACACTGGCTGGCACTCGTGTTCTTGTGTAGGACTCATTTACACATTAAAGGTATAGACTACAGTAGATGCGAACGTGGTTCACTTGGAGGTTAAAAGGGAAGAAAGTGATGAAGCAGACTGCCTGGTCCATCAGTACAAATTAACATAGCCAAAAAAGAAGCTCACAGGCTGCAGACGCAGTTCCAACTGAAGATTGTTGTGTTATTGGCTTTAATTAGGCCTAACAGCCTTGGGCTGTATTTGGAGTTTTGGCACTGACATCTGGGAGCAAAACAATTTGAGTGTGCAGTACCCAGGGCACAGGTAACAGTGTTGGCTGGACAGCGATACCTGAGGAAATAGGCGGAGGACAGGGACGAAAATGAGTCAAAAACAACTCAAAAATATTAAAAAAGTTCTGAAAAAAGTCTTTAGCAGTTTCCAACAGTTAAAGACACTTTTCGTGTGAAGAGTTGGCATGTGCTAAAGTTTTAGTTTAGACAGATTAGTCTTTAAAAAAAGTAATCTGTCATCATTCAGCAGTGGACAGAATGTAAACAGATTCATGCACGATGTGAGCACCGCTTTGCCAAGCTGACTCCCTCAAAGGGAACCACTCTGTCCCACGAGGCCACGTTTACATGAATAATTTCTTGGCATAATAGCAGTTGTTGGTGGTGCAGTTTTAATTCTTTATTTATTGATGTGCCAACCATCTAACCTGTACACAGAAGTAGAATGTTAATGTATTTTCATGCACACCTTCCTCTGGACTTTTCCACTGAGGGGTAATGCCAAAGGTTTGGACTTTTCAGCTCATCTTCTGCCACACAGCTCTATTTTACATAATCCAAAGCCATTTCTCACCGCTTGCCTTACCTATAATGAGTAGAGCATATAAAGGGCATATTCTAAATGTCATTTCATGCACTATTCAAACGGACAGGCTAAGGATAAATTGGTAAACATTACGGTGTTGCTTTGCAAGATGAAACAGTATGTGTCAGGCTAAGATCAATTTCACAGCCAACTATACTCTTTTGCTTCCTGAATTTAAATGTTCATCCAGCTATTTCCTGCCATCCTGAAGCCCAAGGAACGGCTTAGATCGCTAATGTAGACAAAAGGGACCTCTGATGAAACTGAAGTCTAATTTATGTTAAAAAAGCAGATAAAATATGCTCGTCGTTACATTTCTTTTGCCTCCACTGTTCAATTTAAAATAACTCTGTAAAAAGCCCCACTACTCAGCATCCGTCCACTGAGAAGCTCCACAACATGGACTTTGCTTTGCACCACTGCATTCAGACTGAATTAGGGTACAGTACATCACTGATAGACAATTCTAGGTCTGTTCCCATTTCCTCATACATGCCTTTTATACTGATTTCACTTGCTTCTCATGCTCACCAGAAATGCACTCGTACGTTTGCTATTGCATTGCACAATGCTCCTCTTTTCTACTTTTATTCATGGTGACGTAAAGCAAGCGATCTGGACACTCCCTTACTCATGTTTCAGTTCATGGCATTTGTCAGACACCTTTTGGAAGTCAAACAATGGTTCATCACACACTAAACAAAATAATCAACACCTTTGACCTTGAATGATGAAGGATATGGAATCACAGATAATGTAGATTTTCAACCTAAACGCAACTGTAGAAAAACAGAAAAATAATCCCATCTCATTGTTCCTTTACACCTAAAACTGCATCATCTGGGCTGCAATGAAAGTAATGCAGGGTATCTGCAGGGTCTTAAAACCCTTAAATTAATTAAAACATCTTAATCGGCATTTTACGAGGTATTACTTTTTGGACTACAGATTCAGACAGACATACTCTGTGATTTAATATCATTTATGGTCAACGTTGTATTTCTTAGGCTAAAGTGAAATGTTTGTTAATGTGAGTGTGTGAGTGAGAGAGAGTGAGAGAGAGTCTGAGTATGTGACTATTATTAAACCTTGCCTTTGGGTTAGTCACTACTTTATTCTCTTGAGTTTGGTTCCCTCCCAGCCGATCTGAATCAGGTCAAACAAAAACAAGTTTTGCAATTTCAAATAAATGTACTGGTATAGTTCTGTAAATGTAAGGTGTGTTGCTGATAACCAGTTACAACTTGTGACAATGCAGTCTTAAAATATGTTGAAAAGTTATTACAAGGTCTTAAAAGGTTTGGAATTGTATTCACTGTCCCTGGTTGAATTAATAAAATACACAAGAGCACTGAACACACATTTTCTAAATTTTCTATGTCTGATTGATGACTACAAAAAAAAAATGGGGCCCTTTGGCTACTCTTATGCAATGTCTTTCATTTTTTATTATGTTTTTCTTTTTGCTTCTTCTCAAACTCTTAAAACAAACTCTAATTCTGGCACCGACTGTGAGATTCTACTTATCCATTAGTGCTGTTAATGAACTAATTAAATTTGACTTTATAATATTATGCATTTTGACAGTTGACCGGACTCTTATTGTATATTTGGGCACTTGGGTATCTTCCTCAAGATAAGGATAATTTAATCTGTGGCCTAAGGAAATCATGTTCTGACTAGTTTTAATAGGCATACTTGCATTCTTGTTCTTGGAATATTTAAGAACACTTACAGGGCTAATTTACCACTTTTATTTTCATTGAATGGGTGATGATTAAGCCAATTTAAATCCTTTACCCTAGACCATTTTGTCATGTTTTATTACTAGCTGTGAAAAGGACAGAGGGGAGAAGCTGAAACTACCCGCTGGGATGATTTGTGTTATTCTGAAAAATCAAAACCAAAGTAAGTTACATTGAGCTTGCAATCAGAGAATCTTTAGTCTGTTGCACAATTGTCATTTATCAGGGTTTAACGGGGCAAATTGTTGCACACCGGTTTGTTACCTGCTAACACTTTAGTCTTCTGCTGTTCGTTATACTGCTGTGTAGCCAAAGCTGTTACAGTTCAGTGCTGTGCAAATAGACTTTCTGTTTGTAGTTGTTTGAGCTCTCCTCTGTGATTCGAGCCCTCGACCTTCTGGTCACAATCTGGCTTCACTGACCTTGAAGCCATCAGCATTTAGAGATTAATGTCTCATCTTAACGCTGAATTGCTTTTCGCATTCGAAATTTATTTTTCCACTCCAGCATGGGATGACACTAGAATCATTAAATGTGATCCTTCATACAAACGTCTCACATCGGCAAAGTGGCAGGCGTGTGAGAAAATGAAAAGCACACCTGCTTACAAACCTGAATGCACAAGTGTGATCCATCTACTTAAGTGAGAGTGAATACAATAAAAAGGAATCTGAAGATGAAAATGCCATTGTATGACATTAAAAGGGTCAATTCCAGAATGATGGACCGACAATAATAAATTATTTAAATTTGACTCAAACTATTAATGCATCTTTACGTGTAGATTATGACACTGGATAAGGCATGAACAACATTATTTTTTATAGTTATGTTTTTATTTTTATATTTATAAGAAAATATATAGTATATCTGCAAGAAACTGGATTGACTGTAACCTTTAAACATAATCTGCTTGGTTTTCTACATATGTTCAAATGTCCCAAGTGTCAACACCAACTCTGCTCAACTTGCACATACACATTTAGATGAAGACAAAATGTACGTTTTTTAAATCTATTTTCTTTTGTAAATGCAGAATGGAGACAGCTTGGGGTTCTGCTTCACCTTGGAGCTGACAGAAGATCCATTCATTACAGAAGAGCATTTGGTGGGATTTAGAGAAACTGCTCTTAATTGGTTTATATAATATCTCTGTCACCTTGTGCATTGCTATATCCTCTTCATCAGATTTTTGTTGCGTAATATCTCAACATCCCTCTGAGGTTATATTTCATTCTCCGTGTCAGTGCATCTACTCGGTCAGATCGTTTGTCTGGCATTTCTTTACTGATGAAGCGCGTGCTGCACGTACCTGAGACTGAAGAAGCCTCAGCAGTCATAAAAGTTATATTGAAAAGCTTCAAATCTCAAACTTACTTCGACCAAAAGAAAAAAAAGAAAACCTGACAACTACAATCTAACACGATGTCAGAAACTGATGAGACTGGTTTCAGCTTTTCATAAATGTAATTTCATTTATTTCTAGACATTTTGCCAAGATAGCTGAGCTTTCTCAACATACATCTGATAATTCTTCCATAAAGCTCAAGTGTTTAATCAATGAGAGGTTTCATTGTAGAGCTTTGGGAGTAATAGGGGGATTTGTTCACAGCTGCGGGAAAACAAATAAAATGCAAAATAAAAGTTAAGAGTTGTATTTCTTTTAACAAAACACATTCGGAAACTAGTTCCAGTTGACTGTTACATCTGATGTAAGATTTAAACTGAGTGGATGTCTGAGCTGCAGAATGCAAAGAGGGTAGGCCACCTAAATAGAGGATTTGAAAAGGAAAGAAAACATTTCAAGCTAGAGCAGGTAGGCTTTGAGTCTGAGTTGAGAATTAATTTATGTTCAGAAAAAGTAATGTGCATACCAGTTGAACAGACCAATGTGTCAGAACCTCATGAGTTGGGCTGTAAAGTACTCCCACAGGCCCCCACCAGTGATGTAACATAAAACCACTAGCCTCAGATGCTATGAATTAAATATTTTACTCACGTATATTTAACAGGAGCATACACTTTATTACACTGAGTGGTACATGTTGTATGTATGCATATGTGTGTGTGTAACTGAGAAGAGGGCTACTGGCAGCGAGCTGCGCTGAGGCCCCTGCGTGGATGGATGGCTTTGCATTATGGTACTGCCCAGCAGCACTGATAGCGACATTGCTCTGCTATTTGCTTCCAGAATGTATTTCGCAGCTCGGGTATCTTGCCAGTCGAGGCAAACTGCCGAGCAGGAGAGTGTTCTTTGAAACTTACTGCAACTCCAAAAACAAAAACAAAGCCCTGCGTGCTCTTTAAAAGCAAGTTTACCTTGTTGTGCATGCAACAAGGCTGATCAATTACACACACTGTGAGTGCATCTTGTCTCAATCATTGGTTACTCAAACACAGTAATTGTTCTCTGAAGTAACAAGAAAGGGTAACACAAAGCTCAATAACACTTCCTCTCTAATGTGCTCCGCTCCACTGATTATCCTCCATGATAACACTATTACTCTCCTCCCCCTGGTAAAACTAATAGGCAAAATGACTGCCTGAACTAAACCTCAACACACCAATACAGGCATGAACCAGTGTTTCTCAACTGTTTTTCCGAGTGTCATCTGGAGGTGAGCTCTCCAGTGGTTCAATGAGCCAAGAAAGTTTTGTGTCTAATTCTCTGTGAACCCTCTGCAGTGCAGCACTTTTCTGCTCAAGATGAATCTTTTAGCTTAAAGCATTTGGGGCTACAAGAAGATGGGCCTAATGCACTTCTCAGCTTAAACACTGCACTCTACATTTAAGCGCTCTGAAGTCTAAAGGCGCTACTGCATGATTCACTGAAAGTGCTGCTTGGAACAGCGAATGGTGTCAGAAAGGCGTTTTCCAACAGTTGAATTAGAAGGGAGGTCTGTACACTTTTTATTTTCTGAAACTGACAATTTAAGAAAGCATGCTGCTCTCTGTAGCAATCGGTCAGTTGATAGAACTGACAATTGATAATGGCTAGGATTTCATGAACTCTGCATTCTATAAAGAGCTGAACACGTTCTGAGAGCACAACTGTCAACTGATGATAGTTGTAGTTGAACGTTGTCAAAATATTCCCAGTTTGATTTCAGTTAAAGTGGCAAGCTCGGGCCAGGCCATTGCCAGTAAACACTGAAGCTATGGTAGATCAAAGATCAAAGAAATATGTTAAATGTGAGAAGCTGCACAGGATGGGTTTCAGCATGTCGACGGTTGGGGCTGCTGACTATCTGTCAGATAGGCCCCAGTTTGTTTGGCTGTGGAGCTCTGGAGTAACACCACAGCTCCACAGGGGACTGTCCTGTCTCCATTCCTGTTTACTCTGTACACCTCAGATTTCCAGTATAACTCTGAATCTGAGTTCTCTGATGACTCTGCAGTGGTGGGGTGTATTAGAGATGGGCAGGAGGCGGAGTACAGGCAACTGGTGGATAACTTTGTGGAGTGGTGAAGCAGGAATTACCTGCTCCTAAATGTCAAGGAAACCAAGGAGATGGTGGTCGATTTTAGGAGGACCACAACTGCAACCAAGCCCATAAAGATCACGGGTGAGGAGGTTGGTACTGTCGAGCACTACAAGTACTTAGCTGTCCACTTGAACAGCAGACTGGACTGGAGGACCAACACTGAATCGATCTACAAGAAGGGATGAGCAGACTCTATTTCCTGAGGAAGCTCAGATCTTTGACCTGTGTGACAGGTGAACACACTGTGGCACTATCATCTGTACATACTGTTTATATCATACAGATATTGTAAATACATTATTATTACATTATTATTATACATCCATCTGTCTGTCTGTCTATCTAAATAAAGTGTTGACAATAGCTTGCTATCTGATGGATGAGGACGTTGCCATTCTGACACCTGCCTACTGATGGGCAACACCAGACGTGTGGTGTTCGTGGAAGAGTGTATCCGACCCAGAGCCTGACATCTGCCCAACATCAAGCTTATGCTCAGAAAGCCGTTTCAGAATAAACTACACTCGCCTTGTTGATAGCACTACAATAATGTGTAACCCAATGCAGCAGCATGGCCGTTTTGTGTTTTTAATCGTTTTCGAAAATGTGGTTTGTTAGTATGTAGTTTTAGACTCTTCAAGAGAATTGCTGATAATAATAAAAGATTCAATAAAACCTGCATTAAATTTTAAAGGGAATGAGAGGTGCTGATGTGATTATCCTCACTCCCTGACTACACCTAATGATACTGTATTCCTCCTACTAATGTTTTTATCCAGCAGCAGCAGCAGTTGTGCCACGATTGCATTTGTGCCTTTGGTCACTAAAATTGCAACAATGATGTGGCTAGAAACATGTGCACTTTGTGTTTGACTTAGTGCCCAGTTTCAGGACAGTAGAAGCCAATGGGTCATCACTGTCACAGGGGAAGGCCTTGAATGAGTTCCAAGATAACTATCCAAGAATGAAACACAGAGTCTGAGAGTTGTTGTTTGGTAAAACATTATTTGACAGGGTGATGTGCAGCAGTATCTGGGAAGAAAAACATATTCTTACGGCAACTTGACCTTTCCTTTGCATTTACATTTAAATTGTTGTTTAGTTTCTTTTTGACTTTCCCCGGAAAGTTTGTTAATGTCTGAATTATGGTGCTACGTAACTGTTAAGTAGCTCTGAATGATCTGCTAGCTACACCGAAAGCTAGAGCAATAGCACATGGAATCAGCCAGTGCATTTTATTTGCCTATGTACATGAAATTTTGAGATGAATTTATCTACAAAAGGTGCTGTAACACTAAAGGCATGGTGTATATCAAATCAACTGACTGAGGTTTGATACTGTACTGCATGTCAAAAAGCACGTGAACCATGCAATGGGGAGAGTGTCTTGTGTAAAACCTGAGTCTAATCTCTCAGCCTCAAATGTAGCTATCAGTAGTAAACAAACTCAGGCACACATTAGGAGAGCTGATATCTGATTGATTTCTTCACAAATTGGGGTGCTTTCCCATTCTCACTGGGGGAAATCAGGGAACAGAGGCCTCTCTCGCTGCCGTTCATGATCACCGCCAAACAAAACATTATGATTGTCTATTGACTGCACTCTGATTGGTGTGATTTGACTTAGACGGTTTCATTCAGATGCAGAATGTGAGTGAGTGAGTGAAGTCCTCTGTGGTCGCTTGCCATCTCCCCCATATGCCATAGTTTCATAATGATTTCACGCCCCAATGACTTTCTCAGTCTATTGACAAAAAAAGTGCGTGTTCCCTGCAATTCATTAATAGCTTCCCTTTTACTGAACAAACGAGTACAAACAAGCCGCCTCACACCTTGGTCATTGAATCATAGTCGGGCTTTTGACAATGAAATGATGTTACTTACAGGGCCTTCACTTAAGAGCTCCTAAATAATTATAGTAGATGGGGGAGAACATGTTTGTATTAACATGCTGTGGAAAAACTGCAAAGAAAACAGGAGTTCTACTGAGTTAATAAAACTCCCAGAAAGTGTAATTAGGATTATATTGACCTTCAAATAGGTAAGCTAGAGAAACACATCATTTTCGGTCCATATATCGCTTTATTTTTGAAGGGCTTGGCTGGTGAACAGTGTTGATGTGCACCTACTTGTGTCTTGTGATACAACAATATAGTGACATGCAAATGGAGTAATTAAGATGCCTGGTGGTATCTCAAAAGAGAAATGATGATTAGATTAGGAAAAAAACCCACAAAGATGAATGTGGCTCAATATTACACTACCTGCTCATCATGCTTTTGTCACTGGTTGTGTGCTCTCTGTTAAGCTCAGTGTTCACCTTTGACCTTTTAAAAAGGGTTAACAAAGATCATACACGCTCTACATATTATGTAGAGTGGTTGGCATCCTACTTTTCATACATGTCACTCTGTTGAAGCATGCAAGATAATTGAACTGCTACATGGTTGTGCTGTGTAAATTAAGGATGTGAGACAAACACGTAAAGTAAAAGAACGGTGTCCAGAACGCAAAGAAAGCTTTACTGGGAATTTTATAGTCAGACAAGAATTTCACGTTAAGCCTCAAATGAGATTTCTAAGTATGAATTAGAGTTTTGTGTTCAGCATGTGATGTGTTTTCCAAAGAATCGGCACTCCGGGAAGCATTGTTGCCAAACTGGAGCATTCATGAGGTTAGAGTGTATAAAGAAAATTCTAGTTCATTTATTCAAAGTGGATGCTAAGCACTCTTACAGAAGAGTAGTCCATCAGAGGGTCTGGATGTTTGGAATTGGCGGCAGCAGGCCAAATGGTTTCATACTCACTCAGTGGCCGTGCATGCTAGCACGCTGGCTGCCAGTGGCACTCTCCATGGGGCAAATAACTCCTCAGAGTGCAATTCACTGCTGCCTTTCAATTTGCATGTTATTTAGTTTCCTAGTCACATGACTTCTTCAATCTGCTACTTCATATGTCGTCTTCTATCAGAGTGATCAGAGTTTTTGGTGCTTCAAATGACCAGCTGTTGATCTGATCTAATCAAAGCTTTAATATATTTCTTTAACAGTTTTCTCTTTGATGCGGGTCCTTTCTTTGTTTTATTATCCACTGATGACGAGGCATTTGATTGAATTTACAAATGAGTAAGTCCAAAAAATTATTGTTCCAAAATGAGCAAATACATATCAAGGAGTATTAGTGACAGACCGCATCCTCAAACTTTAGCAAGTGCTGGAGCCGGACCAATACTGGATTTTTGATACTGAAACAGATATGATAATGTTATTTACCCAAAACTGATAAAAACATTCCTTTCTCATTACTGAACTGCAATCTCCTATTACTATTGAATACTTCAGAGATGACAATGTAGCAGTAGGGCTCTACCAGATATTGTTTAGTAAATTCTGCATTCAAAATTATGATTTTTTTCTTTTTTTTGTTAAAATATTTAGCATGAGGAACATGAGAACTCGTTCCACAACATGTTAAAACATTTAAAATAGAGCTGCAACAATTAGACAAATAATCAATCAAACTATTTTGCTAATTTATTAATCTTTTAAGTCATTTTCAAGCAAAAATACCAGACATTCCATAGTTTCAGCCTCTCTGCAGTGAGAATTCGCTGCATTTCTTTGTTTCAGACATTTGCTGACATTAAATTGGGCTTTAGAAAATATTTTTGACACTGTTTTCTGACATGTGACAGATGAACCGATGAACGGATCAGATTAATCAACAATAATAGTCTCTGTTGCAGTCTAATTAAGAATACAACTACTCAGAATACATGACCATGGCCAACAGTATGTTTCTAGAATAAACAAATATAATGTCAGCCTTCTATGTATACCCTCCGAATCAATCCCATTATGCAGGTTGCGCCAATAATTTCAGCAATTTCTGGGAGAGTGCATAGTGTTGATTGTACCATTCAAACTTCAAGATGAAAAAACACTAATGTAGCCCCTGGGTTACAGGGGAGTAAGTAAAGTAAAAGAACCCAGGGTGCTGTATACCATGGTCAGGAGATACTGGGAAAGCACTACATTAAGTAGGCTATAGGTATGTGGTCCAATATTTATTTACTATACTGCATATTGGCTAAGTGCAATTCCAATTGCCAAGAAAGCCAAGATTGTCAATAGTTAAGCCTGGTTAACTGTAACTGCATTAAAAAAGTGACTAGTACGATGTGATTGTCTGACACACTACAATTCTTACAGAGCAGAGTATGAAACGTTATCATTTTCGCATAATTTTGCATAATAATTAGCTCTTGTAGAGGCAGGGTGGAAGAGAACCATGAGAGCAACTACATGGAAAAAAAAAGAAATGGAGGAAGTGACTGCGGTGAACAATAACAAACCCCAACTCTGAGAAAAATTACCTCGACTGAAACAGAGATTGAGAGTTAGGACTTGAATGGGGATGAGAAAGATTTTAAACCATTTTATTCACCGTATGTATAGAGAGCAGTTTCATAATCATCAGGAAGTGTTTCTTAAGTAGCTTTGTTCACTTCAACCTCTGCCGCATTCCTGCTAATTGACCAAAAAACATAAATTGCTAAAGAAGCTATGCAAAGTAGCACCCACATCAACATCTGAAGTTATTGTAATAGCCTTCCCTTCATTTTTATTCTAGTGGGGCAAATGGTTTTGCGAGTCTGTATGGAAAGTTGCTTGTGTGAGAGCCGAACAACCGTGGCTCTTTTGTTAAGTAATCCATATTGACACAATATACAGAAAGGCACAACACTCCAGTTCTCTATTCCTTCCATGTAACTGAACTTAGGCCGACTTGTCCTTTCATACACCTTTCTGGCTTTTTTCTCCTCGCTTGACTTCAATAGCACAGCTTCTGTCTGCTATTTGTTCAAAGGCTTGTGTATTACATCGGTACAATAAAAAGCAAGTGACCTCAGGCTATGGTACATTGATTTTTCAAACCTTACTTCTTGACTGCATAAAAGCTTTCTCATGTATGATATAGTGACAACAGAAGACTAGCATTCATTATTTACAGTCGGGTGCAAAATTGTACAATGGCCAAATGTCTAGTGAATGTTCAAATTTTGCCAGCCACTCAATAGATTAACATTGTTTTTTTGGCTGGTGAGTAAAGAAAATCTGCCAGCCACTTGCATATTTTACCAGCATTTTGCCGCTGCTAATTTTGTGCCCTTTTTTACAGTCAACCATTCAAGATATCTGCTATGATTAGGCGTTCAAGCTGGAAGGGCTGCTCTGTGGTTCCCCTTCTAACATTTGAGTAGGGAAATTGGATGGAGATTAATGAATAACATCAGATATAATATGTGTCCATTGTCATGTTTTGATGTGAGAATGCAAATATACAAACCTTCATTATAGTGCACACTTTAAAATGAGCTCGCGCTGATCCACTGCCCCTGGCAAAGCTCTCCTCTTTCCATATTCTGAATCATTTGGCGAAGGGGGTTACTAGATCCCACTGGTGCTTAACTTGTTCTCAAACTCCTGTATTTTATATAGGTGAGACAGTGGACATCTTTTTGAATTTACACTTATTTAAGCAGTTCCCTGCGGTATTAAAGTAAGAAAATGTTTTAAATCCCACAGTCCTCACACTTAAACCATTTGGTTCAGCATTGTAGTTTTATGTGATATCACCTCCATCAAGAGCCACTTTTACTTTCATATGAAACATCTGCATTGTTGACGATGAGGCTTTAATGGAGGTCAGTGCTGGGCCGACAGATATTTTGATTATTATTAAATATGCTGATTATTTTCTCAATGACATCGTTTGGTCAATAAAATATCAGGACTCATCTTTTAAAACCTGAATAAACCCCTGAAGATATTTGATTTACTCTCAGAAAACAATCAGAAAACATGGAAATGCTGCAAATCTTCATATTTGAGAAACTGGAACAAATGCAATGCTGCCTTTAAATTAAACTAAGGGCCATGACTATTTTCTCAACTGGACAACCTCTCGCTCTGCTAGAATGCATTTGCTCTTTACACCTACAAAAGCAGTTCAGTTAACTTAATATTGATAGTTGGTATTTATGTTTACCTTGTAACCTTTAAAACAAAATGTATACTGTACATGCATACATATTTATACTGAATATACTATTGTGTACTGGGAGAGGAACAACTATTTACAACCACAGCATTACTGTGCATGCTTCCAAAATTCTTGAGTTTGATGACATCTATAAATCACAGCAGTCATCTCCGCAGCGGCAAAAAAAAAAAAAAAAATGGACATGCTGAGAAAGGCAAGGCCCACTATCAATATGCCAAACAGCATTTGAAAGCTGAAAGATCACCTCAATGATATTTAACATTGTTACGCATAGAATGTCAGGGGTTAAAACAAAGCTTGGAGTTCAGCCATGAGCAGATTCTCACTCTAACCAAAGTGAACAAACAGTTACACTCCTTCCGAACTGTCACTACTAAAATAGTGGCTGTCAGCAGAGACAACAAACAAATGAAAGAAACCATTTCAATGAAAGAAACTCCATTTGCTATGCGAGACAATCTTATTTTTTCCAGTATACCAGAGCCTTTGGACCATTCTTTCTCCAATCCTGAAAAGACTCTGATAAACTTCTTGTCCACTCAACTTAAGATTCCATCAGACAAAATCAACCAGATCTCATTTCACCGTGTCCACTGTCTGGTTATAAATCGAGGGAAGGAACTAAGACGAACCAATTTTGCAAATTTTGGCAATATTCCTCGACTCTCTTCTTGCTGTATGTCACACCTTACCCCTTTAATTTTTTTTGTGCCCCCCCCACTCACACACAAACACACACATGTCCATCCTTTTTCAAATATATACATAAATATGTGCTAATTAATCATGTCATCAATTACGTTTGTTAGCTGGAACATCTGTGGCATGGGATATCAGGCATTTGATGACTCAAGAAGCACAATATGGAAATTATCTAATTTCCTCCCACCTTCCTTGCTAATTTAACTCAAGGCAAAGAGGAGTTTCCATCTTGATTAATAATAAAATCCAATTCACCCACAACACTACAATTTCAGGTTCTGAAGGACGATTTTTCATTGTCAATATCTCTGTTCATAACTGTCGACTTGAAATTGCTAAATTATATGGCCCCAATACAGATGACCCATCCTCCTTGTACTCAACAACTTCCTCAGCTCAGAATTAATCATAGGAGGTGACTTTAACACTGTGCTAGACCCGTTAATAGATAGCTCAAGTAATGAAGATAATATTAGATCTTGGCAACCGACAGTAGTTTTAAATCAGTATATGGAGGACTATGGGCTTGGTGATAGTTGCAGGTTAAACCACCAAGATGAAAAGACCATTCATACTTTTCTCAAGTAAATCAGTCATGTTCGAGAAAAGACTTCTTCTTAACCTGCAACTGCTTCCACTCAGATATTTCAGAAACCCAAATTCATTTGAGCACAATAAGCGATCATCAGATGCTCAACAGAAAACCCCAATGTGAAACAACCATCAGATGGAGGTTTAACACAATCTCTGCTAAACGACCAAGATTTTGACTGCTACTTAAAGAGAGATTAAACATCCTTAAATGAATGAATGAATGACCCAAATATTGATGATATCCATACCTTCCTTAGTTATATAAATCTCACAATCACCTCCAACATATCTCCAACTATGAATACAGCAATGATCACCCACTTGAAACCTAACAAAGATCTCATCCAGCTAATTGTCAACACAGGCATAGAAATTATAGGTAAGGCCTTAGCATCCAGAACTGAAGGAGTCATCCCATTTCTCATACATGCAGATCAGGCTTTATTAAAGGAAGACTGTCGTCACACCCACAACCTAAAGCAGCACTCCAACCACCAAAAATCGAACACATTAATTCTATCAATTGACGCAGAAAAGGCATTGGACAAAGTTAATTGGAAGTTCTTATTTGCAACCTTACAAAAATTTGACTTTGCGGAGTCATTTATTAACTGGATAAGGACACTATAAGGATAAGGTCACTACCTACAGGTTCATTTCACAAAACTTCACCCTACACAACTGGACCAGACAAGGATGTCCTCTCTCTCCATCTCTCCTTGCTATATTCATTGAACCTCTAGCAGCTGCAAATGGCAATATTAAAGGTATTGAGACATCCACTAAAGAGCACAAGTTTATTATTTTATGCAGTTGATGTGTTACAACTCCTTCAGGACCCTCACCCATCCCTGCAAAGACCCTTAATGATTTATTCTGTATGATCCCCATTTTTACCAACACCTACTGGTTCAAATCTCTCAACTCAGCTAACTCAAAATATTATTGGAAAAACAAAACGTCATGGACAAAACTCTCGGCTTTACGAAAACCAAAATCCCAAGGTGGATTAGAATATTGATAGAACTTCTCTATCAATAATAAAACATTAAATTACCTGGAAGGATAAAGGAATAACACACCTCTTGGATTGTGAATATAGACTTTATGGAGTACCTGCAATTAAAATTAACCATCCATTCAAAATCTTAACAGTCTAACTCACCAAATCCCCATAGAGGACATGTTCAATCCCTTAGGTCCAAGGGAAATCCTGTTAAGAATATACATATTTCTCAGCAAAATAGACACCTCTATATCACTCCCAATCTTTCTTTATCAGTTTATTTAATATTTAGTTAGTTGTATTAATTTATATTTAAACGATGTATTTATGTACTCATTGTATGTATTAATTGATTTATATATGTCACTTATTTATATGTATGTAATTACTGCTATATTTATCAATTTTATTTACACTACTACACTACTCTCTATATAGGTATACATAAAAATATATACATACCGACCCTAGTAGTGTATCTGTAACTGCATGATGATATTTTTATATTGTTTGTTATTAGTGTGTTGAACTGTTATTCTTATTCTTGTTTGTTTGTTTACTTTAGGATTTTGTTGGGTAATGTCTACTTATCATATTGTCTCAGTTTGTCACCCTCTTTTCTGTGTTTACGCACCCCGGCAATAAAAGTATAAAAAAAAAAAAAAGATTGTTTCCCATGTTCTGTGAATGGAGAGTTGGTATAGTGAGAGGTTGTGCCAGAGACAGAAAATGAACAGGGTTGAACTCGGATGAACTGACTTTTAAGATGAGCTTTTATCTTTTTCAGAGTTGTTCTTGCTTCGGGTAACAAACAGACGCAGAATCCGGAATAAATCTTAAAGGCAGAGCAAAAAAAAAATAACAGAGCTGCAAACAAGGCAAAAGCAAATTTATCACAGATGTTTTGAAATTTATAGCAAAGAGCTAAAAGAGGCTATGGCAAAGTTTATTTGATTATTTTAACTGTCTCCAGGAACTTGTAAATAACCACTGACGCTCAGATTTACTAAACTGTTAGCGGTCTGTTTGCCTGACTATAATGCTCTTTCTGTTAATACAGTGACTTTAGGGGGATTATATACTATACAATATGATACTACAAAGTTATGTTCTCAGTTGTCCCTATGTGTCCCCAGTCTGAGGGCTTTTTCTTTGCCTGACAGATATGCTCTCAAAGTGATGCATTTATAATCCATGATTCTCCACCACAGTGTTCACCCATCCAAATACTTTATTTTGAGAGAAATTGTGTTTTTCTGTACTTGCATAATCATGAGCTCGTCCTCTTAGCTGATAAAATAATCATTTCTGAAGGTGAAAACCTCCTTGCTTCGCTTCTGGAGATGCCACTCTGCATGAATGGTCCTTATTGCAGGTTGTAGCATTAGCATAGGTTTAACACAAGCGCAACATAAATGCATGATGGAGCAAACCTTTCGGGGACTTTAAGAAACAGTCACTCACTCTTTGACATCAAAGATCATCTGGAAATCTTGTTTTTGTTGACCTCCACTGATTTGACTTTCTCCAGTGATGCAGATGTGGACTTCAGGGTGTGTCAGTACGCTGCGACATCACCGTTGGGTGTTGTTACAGGTGCAACAGAGGACACTTCCGACCACACACATCAATTGTGCTGGTCAGAGGTGTCAAACTGTCTTTTGACTTTGCATTAGGGTTGGACGATAATTTCTATTTTCATCGTGGTTACTCATGCTCGGCAGGGGATGGCAGGAGTGGGGGGGAGTTACGTCACAGCTCACATGATATGTGGTGTGAACTGGCCCGTCCCGTGCCTGTGACTCAGCTTGTCAAGTCATCAGTGGCTTGTTTTAGAACGTAAGTCATGTCAACTGTTTCAACAGCCAATCAGCTCATAGCAAAGTCAGCTGGTCAAGCCAGTTACATAATGTCAGCGGGTCGAATTAGCAGAGTTTTGGATGGAGGAAAGAGAACATTACCTCATTAGTTTGTTTGAGGATCAAATTAGATCATATTTTAAGACACTTAAAATGATATTCAGCTAGAAAAGAAAGCCTGAAAATCCAGCAGATAGAATGGAAGTACAGAGAGTCGTCGGAATGGAAATTATACACTGTCTCATAGTCGCATTGGTGTAAACTGGCAGGTTTCAGAGCACTGCAGACCGGCTCGTTGCACATGTGTCTAACTGGTTTGTAATTAAGGATTTAAAATTCACTCATAACTCATGCTGAATGACAGGGCTCAGCGGGTGGACATGCCACTTTGCCAAAAACATCTCTAGGGCGCGGATTCTAGAGATTTTTATTACAACATCTTAGATCTCATAGCAAGTTAGCTAACATCACCTTCATATTGGTGTAGGAAAATCAATCAGCGACCATCCTTTCATTTGGTACAAGCCTACTTAGCATTTATTTACTCTTAATGGTATAACAATCAATTGCTTTTGTGACTATTGCAGAATCTCAAAACAATTCATAACCTAACTTGGTTTTATTTGTAAGTGTGGTAACGTTCAGCAGAAAGAGCTCTCTGAACAATTAAAAATGATTTCAAGTAATAAAGGTTTTACAAAACTATCTCCATAAAGCTTTGGTCCAAATCACTTCTACCTACATATGAGCCAGTTGTGTGTGTGTGTGTGTAATCACACCTCAGACCATTTGATTAATCCAAGTGTAGTTGTATGAAATCACTGAGCAATGTGCATCATTTGATGATGTATAGCCTGGCCTTGTGAAAACCATACAACAAAAAACAAACAAACTAACAACTGTAGCGACGCCGCTATACTCGCTGAAGGTTTATTCCAAGATATTTTCCACCAGTCACTGCTGAAAGTGTACACAGAGCAGACACATCTCAACTCTTTGCTGACATAAGGTGACGCCTGGTGATGCAAGGATCAACAATAAAACTGGAGAAGTGCAAAGGCTGCACCTGCAACTCAATGAATTCTGGGTACTGCATGAGACCCTTCACCGCCTCTGACAGTGTGTCTCTCTGAAACTGGCAGTAATTGCACTCATTAGGAGAAGTGAAATGTATAATTTACTAATGGACCAAAGCACATTTCAAGTATTAGATGTAGATGTGTACACCTGCATTTAGAATTAATTTAAAATTTGCAGGTTCCACAAACAGTGTCTGCCCAGCATAAGAAAACATGCATGGAAATAGGACCCTGTGTGTCACTATTTCTGTCACACCGAGTGCTACTTTTGACAAAAACAATTTCCACATCCTCCGGTTTATTTGTGGGCATTTTAGAAAATTATTCACAAAATAAAGTTAAGCCCGAGGAGTGATGGAGTGAAGCACTGCATTTTCAGGAGATAGAGTTGGTCGGAGGACTTTACCAAGATCGTGTCATTTTAATATTCCTTTCATAAAGTTTTGCATCATGTTAAGCTTTATGATAAATAGTACAATTTCTGAAAGCAACTTAAAAAGAGTAAACAGTCTTTTATATGGAAGACCCCAGAAGACTGTGCTGATGTGGGATTGCATTCAAAGTGTTGGGGTTCATGGAGTATTTTGCAGTTTGTTATTTTTTTATTATTTGTGTGAAGATATATCTGTGTGTGTGTGTGTGTGACACCGCTATAGATAAAGTAAACTCTTACACAACACACTGCTTTATGCATAAGACACTTAACAAACTCCTGCAAGCTCACAGTTTAAGGTGCAGCGTTATTCTTTAGCTTTTTCAGGGTCATAAGGAATAACATGCACATATAACAAATACACAGTAATGTGTTCATACATGAAGGGGAATTAATAAATGATTTAAACTTGTCATCCAGAGCAGCATTTTATGGCCTTTTTATGCTGTAAATAGATCATGTTACAATAAGAAAGTAAACATCAGGTGGGTTTAGGGCATTTACAATGCACTCAACTGAAACTACAATAACAAATTGCTACATCATGGGAGAAATAACTATGATGTGATTTGATGAGACAAAGATTATGATGAAGTGAAAGACTCAGTGAACCAGGGCGTACTCAGTGGCTGTGGGCATCTGTCCTTATGGACAGTTAGAGGAACACGATGAGGAAAACGTGCTCTGCTCAGCAAATTCATTTTTTACTGAGCGGCACATAGTCACAACATCTGATGAAATAAGAAGTCCGACATGCACTCAAAGCACATCACTTCTTATGTGGTTGTTACATACTATAGGCTGTAATGGTGTGCATTCATTTGTCCCTCTATAAATCCAGAACAAAAGAAATCGGTGTACCTTCAGTGCAACATACACAAATGCGTGCTGTGTGACTGGGGCATCGCAGCAGGATGGTCATCTCATCTCAGGATGTGTTAAGTCCTGCTGGTACAGTCAATGACCTCATTTAATGAGGGGAACATCCACAATTCATTTGCCTGCCATGTGCTGCTGCACATTATTAAAATAAAAACCCAGCAGCACACCCTAGAGTTTAATACGTCCGGGATTATACGCACGTACTGTCTGTTTCTGTCTTTGCCTCACTAGATATCTATAGCTCGCTCTCTTTTCTCGTTTACTATACTGCACCTATCTTCTTGGCTCTCGAGCTCTGGCATGTAAACATGTTGCAGTGATGAAAGGAGCTTCACGTGGAGACGGCTTTGCATCCAGCTCTGACATTTGTGTTTGTTTAGAACATGGCTGCTGATGCTACAGCAAAGCTTGATATGTTGGATTACAACCTGGTCATGTTTACATTTCAGATTTAAGCATTTGACCTTTAATAGGAATCTGTTCTGTTCGTTTGGCTGCAGATGTTTATTTAGGTTGGATAGATCTTGACAGCCTTCTTTGTTTTCCTCAGGGTTGGAGAAAGTCCCTTGTGCTTCCTGTCTAGCCATCAGATTAACTTGATTGAGGGTCTTATTGGGATTTGGGTGGTTCAAACATTTGGCATGAGTCATATTATTTCTATGGGACTGGCAGCAGGTTGACCTCTGTTTTATTTTTGGTAGAAACTGTCTTTTCCAATGAGCATATGGTCTGCTGTCTTCTGCTAATACCGTAGCTTCTGTGTTTCAGTATTAGCTCAAATGTCAGTGTTGTGTCAGACTCTCTGTAATACATTATATAATCTGATAATACTGCAAAGGTCTGTGATCCCAACATGTGGCAACATAACAACTAATAAGACATTTCAGCAGATTGTATTATGTAGTTGACAGTATGCTGTTTGTTGACTCAGGCAAAGCCTGCAGGAACCAAGTTAAAGTGCAAAAGAAAAGGTTCATTGTCTGTCCAACTTTTAGTTTAAGTACTTATTAAACTGGTCAATAAAGCGGATTCTCAAAGCCCGATATGAATGATCTACGTTAATCATTAAAACCCCCACATGGAACTTCAATGTGTTTATTGGAAGTGCTGTAGGAAATTCATCACGATTATAGCCCAAACATCCATCTTCTCAAATGTGATGATTTGAAGTATGTCTTTATTCAATATTTTAGGATTTTGGACCGTCGGTCAAATAAATGTGATGTGCAATGTGAAGATGTCATCTTGGAAAATATGGGGATAAAACAGGGATTTATACTATTTTCTGACATTTTATGAGTTAAATGATGCAGCCCTACACATCTGTACTTGAGTTTAAAAAAATAAAATCCAATAACAATATACAGTATTAGCCAAGTTGTATTTTCTATTTTTTTTTACAGAAACTCAAAACATATATAAAATAGTTTTTAAAGAAATTAAGATTACATTTAAAGAACCAAGATATAGTATGTACAGAGCTGTACAATTTACTCTTGAACAATAAACAGGTCAGTGTTCCTTGGTGGACCTGAAGGTGTTTCGATGAAATTACCTCAAACCTGTAATGCAAATATCTTGTTACTTATCAGCCGACATACTGTACATGTCAAATCCAGTATATCTGTGATGAGCTCCAGTGTTTCCAAGGTTTCACGTTGTAAATGCCATCGAGCTGTAAGAGTTGTGCTCTCCTGAGTCACTCACTGACTGGACTAGGAGTATTATCAT
Source organism: Gadopsis marmoratus (assembly GCA_036023855.1). Classification (NCBI taxonomy): domain Eukaryota; kingdom Metazoa; phylum Chordata; class Actinopteri; order Centrarchiformes; family Percichthyidae; genus Gadopsis; species Gadopsis marmoratus. The sequence goes on from JAVQJF010095111.1 coordinate 53,008, forward strand.
TACTCAGTAAGCTATATTAGTATTATTATGCCTCATCAAGGCAGGCAAAGTATCGCATATCTTGTTTAAGGAAACTTTTTGTTTTGATTACCGAGACATAGCGATCCAAAAAACTGTTAAAATGGAATACTTCAAACGTCAGTATTTTTTTCTAAATGTGCCAGTAGAAGGTTTTATAATTATCTCTCCTGTTTATCTAAGACAAACTTTATGCATAATACCTTTGAGTAATTCTTGAGTTTTGATAAATATAAACCCCAGTACCCTGACAAATCCCAGGCCACACAGATGCAAAAGAACTATCCTTTTAATTAATTTCTACATTACACTAATCCTGATTAGGATTGTGAAAAGTCTACATGCAAAGTAAGCCTGCCGAGATGAGTGAAGGGTCAGTGAATCTTCATAGATGGCGATTTCTCCTCAGCTTCCAAAACACTACAGTTGAATAGTTACAACTACAAACCTTTACCACAAAAATCAAACACTTGACTCGATCTGATGGTTGTGGCTTTATTGAGTTAGGTTGACAAGACAAGTATGCCAGGTCAGGGAGCAAACTCGATCGGTTTAAATGCCCACTTGACATGGAGACACAGGGACTTGATAAATCTCTTTATGGGTCCCTGAAGAGGTGTCACTCCGACCTGTGGTAGCCACTAAACTACACTTCTCTGGGTATGGAGCAAACATTCAACATTTATTGTGGCATTTTGATTTATTCTCTTTTTGTGTCCCTTTTCCCCATAGACTTAACTCTGTCTGGAGTTCAGTTTCATTGTAATTCAATCTTACTTTTTCACTTGGAGAAACAGCTCCTGAGACCTCGTTTCAGAAGTACCTCCAACAACTGCCGAGCCGTGGCACAAACGAGGAGGCAAAGGGAAGGGGGCGGTGATCCCCACTGGTGTCAAAGTTGTTCTTTATTATTTATTGTATAAGTGAAAGTTGTTCCTCGCTGTCTGACTGCCTTGAACCTGTTACTATTCAGACAGTTCCAACTGTAACCCAGGTCCTAACTGACACTCCAGAAACAGAAATGAAACTGCAGATCTTATCTTTCGCTCTCTTTTATCATGACTGCATTAAAAGCTCATGCCGTCCTGTTACTGTCTCCTGTGATGCTCGCCATTTACGATGAACGCCATATGTCCTCCCACACAACAACATCACGTTCTCTTAATGAGTTTTGTAAAAGGAGCAACACTTTATCAAATGGTCACCTAAGCCCGTCTAACAGCAACACACATCTTCACACCACTGTGAAACTGAGCAAGTGTGTAGGAGTTTCCCCATGAGAACGTCTAGCTGTACAGCACAAGAAGAAACCCACTGACTGTGGATTGTGATCTGATACTCAATACAACCAGTGTGGGCAGAGCATGTCTGATAAGCCCGAATACATCATGAAGCCAATTGAAGAGCTTGAATTAAACCAAAGGCGCTTAATGCTTTGATTTTCTTTTCATCTCGCTAAATAGCTTGACTTGAGTATAAAAGGAAAATATTGTGTAAATAATTGATCAGGCTGTGAGTATATTAGAAGCAAATTGAAGCGCAACAGTCATGTTAACATTCTTCTCTAAGGCTTCCACTAAGTATTTTCTCTGCTCTTTGTCTCTGAATCCGTCTGTCAGTTTGTCTTTCCCCTCTTTCGCTCCTCCCTTCCCCTCCTCTCTGCGCCAACTCTTTCTCTAATACACTGCAGCAGCTGTAACTCTTGCATCACCCCTCTCTCATCATTTTGGAGGTCGGCGGAGAATATTGAACAGTCACTCACGCTCATATTGACATGGCTGTAGAGGAAGCACAGAAAATGCTTGGTGTGTTTTTCACCTGGCTTTTTCATGTTTGGCGCGTGTGCATTTCAAGCAGGGAGGAAGAGGCGGCACGTCTCTCTCACACATGACGGTGTCGAGGGAAAAAAAAAAAAACAAGCCCGATTTCACCTTGACTTGTTTGCTTTGCATCCTTCACTCTCTGACTGCCTGGATGGTGTGCCATTTTCACACACAGCAACCGTCCTGAATCATCAGGAGACGTTCCTGCAGTGGAGATTGGTGTGTCTAGAATCAACAATACCATCATCATGCCTCGCACACATTGATTTTTCTTCAGTGCGCTGAGAATGTTGTTGACTTGGAAGGAAATGCAGAGGAACTCATGACAAGGATGCTAGCGCATATTCTGGCATTTGAGATAGTATTTGCAATGCTCTCTGGTACTCTGTCATCTAAGAACAAACAGGCTGCACTGTGGCCTATATAGAAATAAGCTGTATGACAATAAAACTAACCATTATGACAAGTGGAAGAGAATAAATAGGCGCCTATAGGCTACACACCTCATCATTAGTGATATTATCAAAGAACAGGAAAATGCCCTGTTAGCATGGAATAATAGGCTTTGGCATTAAAGGCATCCAGACAAATGAGTAAAGCTGACCTTCCCCCCGACTCATTTAATTAGATGTTATCATTCTGAGCTCAAAATTATACTACAAAAAAAAAATAATTATATTACTACACGCATCCGCTTTAGTACAGGCCCACATGTCCTTCTCAGGCACAAAGCCATGAGCCTAATGCCTGTCGTCCAAACACATTCTACATATTTTCTTGTTTGGGGAAAAGAATCATACATATTAAATATGGACGTGGAGGAGATGAAAGCTCCCATCACTCCCGGCTCCGGTAATTACCTAAACTCCTGGGAAACACAGACACTTCTAACATGCGACTCCTCATCCGTATACATAAACAATGCCACGTGTGGCGTGAAATGCCTGTTACTTATAATATAATACACTATAGAATGTAAACAGCATGCATGCATGCAATGAATAGAGGCATAGGGACATAAATCAGCTTGTCTTTATGTTGCTATGTGACAGCTTGTACGATGTGATTTAAGATGAAAAGTTGAATTTGTAGAGAGGGAAGAAACAGTGCGAGTCTGTTACATGGGCTTATTTCAACTCGCAAATAGAGAAAAGAAAATGTAACAGAGTTAAAAGGACTTTTTTTGTGTGTGTGGCTCATCTCTGACTATGATATTGAAGTTGATGCTTGAGTAAAAATCAGTGGTAGTACCAAAGCTGAAAATTCAATTTTTAAATTGCTAAATGTTTGTCTTAAACTTGAATGAAACTGAACATCTTTTTTGTCATTTGTGTCTGTTTTTCTGTGTGGGTTTGTTGCTGCACATAAAAGATTCCATCTATTTTGCATTTTACTTGCAAACCCTTGAGTGGGCTTATAATTTAATGGAATAATGAGCAAATGCCTGTCTCTTTTCTTTGTAGTGAAGACAAGTGCTGAGTCTTTCACTGCCACAGAATGTGCATATCAAAACAAGTTGATAAAGAATGGAAGATGAAAATGTGATGCCTGTAGTTTAGCTTTGAGTGAAGAAGTGAAGAGTGATTCTTCTGTATCAGTGCTTCCCAACCTTCTCTGTCTGACAGGCTCCCACATCCCTGTCAGATGAGCTCAGGCTTCATCGACACCACTCGTCAAGTTATAAATGTATTTCAAATGATTTTAAACTGGATGATAAATAACACAATATCGACTAGATACAATATGTTTTTCACACAATCAAACACATCATGCTTGAATCCCCACTGTTTCCAAGTGGACTAGCAGAAGATGGACCATTCAACAATGTATGCATTACTTTTATCTATTTAAGCTGTTTATTTATTAATTTTGACTAATTATGTCACCTGTATATCCATTGCTTTGAGCAGTTTATTCCTTTTATTTATTTAGTATCTTTTACAATTTAGCTAACTCTTCCACCTGTTTATCCACGTCACCCTCTATTAAATAGCTATTGTAACCATGTAGGCATTACTTTTAGCTAAATATTCTGACTTTTCTGTGAGCATGCTGTGTGTGTGATGAGCAGTCAGCTAATTACAACTACTACTTTTTTTCTTGAACTACCCCACAATCTTTCCATGTAACCCCTGGCAACTGCAGAAATAAGCCCTGTTTGGGCATCATGACCTATGCTTATATTAACATAGAGCTTATTTGCATCAGTTCTGTATCCATGCAGGGAGCAGTCATATTTCCTGAACATCTGATGCATGTTCAAGTCCCTCTCTCATGGTGTTGATGGCCCACCAGATTTACCTCCGATGGTGTCAGCTGAGGTGATGCATATTGAAAAGCTTAGCACACTGTTGACATCGCGCCTCGACCATTTGATCTCCTTAGATTCAGCAAAGCGGTGAACTCTCTGTTTTGCGATCTACAAAATAAATCCTATAAATGGAAAACTCGCTCAGGCGGGTGTTGAGATCCTAGTTTATGAGGGAGTCAGTAATCCTATAAAGTCTAGATTTGCCTTTCTTTATGAGGCTCAGTATTGTGTTGGATCTTATGGGCTTATGAGCTGTCAAGCAGAGACAAATTACAAATAATTGACAAAACAAGGGCCCTGATTGAGAGAAATAACAGCTTTTCATGTGATCATACCTATCCACTATCCTTACTCTGCAAGACGCTGTGTGCTGTACTGTACTTTAGAGAATCAATAGTAGATTCAGTCTAATTCTCACCCCTCCACCTGCTCATTTATTTTCATCCCCACTCTGCTGCTAAAACGTTTCCAGTCTCCCTCATGCCTTGTCTCCCGCATCCCCCTGTCATTGAAAATAGTTATTGTGCAATATCGGGTTGCTGTACACCCAATAAACTAGTGCAGATTTCGGACAGTCCATGCAAATCTACTCACGGTGAACAAGGTCAGTCTGGATTTGGGAGCGTCAGCATGTCTTTAAGACACGAGGGAGTCAAGGGAGCAAACTCTGCAGCATCTCGCTACAAGTCGCTCTAATACCTGTTTACATTACAAAGCACAATATTCATTGCATTTTTTAGAGTGTTGACAGCAGAAAAATACACTAAACGGATGTTGACACTACATTTGTTTGGCTAGAATATTATGATTGTGTAACCAGCTTGCATGGTAAATTTGTCTGCTAGCAGTGTCATCCACTGAGAGAGCATTATGAATACACCGGCAACAATGAGATGCATCCAGATATATTTTTATGGAGCCGATGGATTGATACAATTCAATTCATCCCTTTCTTTATGCAGTTAATGCAGTGCAGTACAATGTGATTCAATAATCCGCTGTGTAGCTGTGTGAACATTTTGCCTGTAATGCCATCAACGTAGATTTGTGACTTGTTTGCAAGAGGAAATTGTTGTAGATATACTGTTACTGTGTTAAACATCTAGGTGTCCTAATGGCAATCCTAAACTGACAACAGAGATTCATTCTAAAACAAAAAATCTTTACTTTAGTATTAGATTTTGATCATGTTTTATTATAATGCAGACTACTTTGCTTTGTATTACTAACTTTGTTCCTAACCTTTTTATGCTCTGGAGCAGCCGCTGCAATTATTAGATGCTAAAAAATGAACATGCACCATTATTTGGGGGGGTTCAGCTCACTGAAACCGGCATCTATTTCTATACAGTTTGCTCCAGGCTTCTTTTAATCAGCATAGCCATGTGTCTACCATGGCAATGTGACAATAAAACAGGAATATTAACTTTGTTTTTCCTGCTATGCACATGGATAGCATAAGTGAATTATTTGTCCAAAGTAGGGGAAATAAAAACATTACTCAGTCGAGGTTCATTATTGACCTTGGACACAGCCATTGAGAAAACTGGAGCTTTCAAATCATACATGGTCTTCATCAATGTGGAATTAGGCTAACTCCAACTGCTGATGAAATCCATGTCATATGATGAAAGCTCCATAAGCTCCAGATACTAAATGGACCTTGTGGTGAGATATTTTTCTTTATGTGGGCATATGTAGTGGCCAGAAGAGGAACTTTATTGATGCTGTGTCAATACCAAGGGCCATGCAGTCAGAGGCAGGTTTCAAACTAAAAAATAATATTTTAAACAACAAATATTTGGCCAGGTTTCCATTTTTCTGTATGCAACTCAAAGTGTCTCTTTCAGTTTTAGAGATGTAACATTTCAGAAAAGGTTATCCAAACTAAACAAAAATTAAATGTGACACTATCTGACAGGGGGGGATCTTTCTCTAAACCCACTCAACTGGAATCAAATTACAGGCTGTAAAACAAATACGGAGAAAAATAAGTCCTCATCAGAAAAAAGCATCAAAGCTAAAAATTAATATACATTTATATTTTATCTAAATGTCTGCGTGTGGCAAAAGTTAACTTTAACAACTTCAACAACTGTGCAGCAGAAGGCTTTATGCCCAACAGTGGTACCTTATCGTGACAGTGGACTGCACTGTGTTAACCTGAGGCTAAATGTGACCTTGGGCACTTGCCCTTGGCAGGTGAACAGAGGTGCATGAGTTATGACTGTTGGTGAGGCTAAATCAGATAGACCCGGGAAATAATGACGTTGACTGGCCAAATGCTTCTGATCATACCTGAGGCTTGTACTTTAGTGGCCACTCCCATTGGACGTTGTTAGGGTCGCAGTATGTTTTAGTTCAGAATTTTCTGAAAAAGATGCTGAGCCCAAATCCTGGAGCAATTTGGAGAAATGTATGCTGCATATTCTGTATGTATGCACACAGCAAACATAATCACAGATGAATGGCCTGTGTGTTTGTTGTGCTTTGTATAATGTTAACCTTTCAACAGATTGGAGGAGCATGATTGAGATAAGGAGCGAGATAGAGAGAATTAATCAGAATGCAGCAGCAGACTGAGAATGAATATCAGTTCATAAAGATCTCATTTGTATTTTATGTTTGACTTTGATGGCCCTCCGGCTTCTAAAATATGCACATCAAGCGGGAGCATCTGAATAGCTCATAATGATGTCGAAATTTATGGGTTCCATTGTTTAGACTGGAGAGGTCTTCTTTGGGCAGCACGGTGTAGATCTCAGCTTGAAGCACACAAAAGAACATATCAAGCAGCCTTGACTATTCACTTTAGTTATTGTGTGGACGTTCTGTACAGGTCAGAAAACCAATCTGCGAATCATCGTACGCCACTCTTTACAACAATGGCTGCCCATCAGACTATTGAACAGGCATTATCATCATTTAAACCTACTAGTAGGTTCAGGAGGCTGCTATCACCAAGTCATCTCAGTGAGACAATACAGCGTTCAGGTGAGGAAGTATAAGGCTGGGGTGGATGGATGGGTCAAACATACTCAGGACAGGTGTCCGTGTCCCGTGTGAAACCAAGAGTTCATGTAGATGTATTCCAAATTTTAAGTGACTTATGTCACGTAAAGTACTTAATTGAACCCAAGCCATGATCATTTCCTAAACCTAACCAAGTGGTTTTGCTACCAAAACCTAACGTGACGTGACATGTGATCAACCATATGAATAGATGATGACAGTCTAAACCTACTAGTAGGTGTAGCAGATCCCTTCTAACCCACATCTATGAGGCTGATCACCACATAATTCAGTCGAGCGATAACATTCCTCTCAACCCAACCAGTCGAGGTAGATGACGGCCCACCCTGGTTCTACTCGAGGTTTCTGCCTGTTAAAAGCAGTTTTTCCTCGCCACTGTCACCTAGTGATGGGAAATGTTGGGTCTCTGTACATAAACAGTCGGTCTAGACCTTCTCTATATGAAAAAGTGCTATGAGATAAATTTGTTATGATATGGCGCTATATGAATAAAACTGAATTGAACTGAATTCCAATCGAGTGACAATGGTCACACAGCAGAGCCTAAAATGAAGGACTTGAATATCTGCCACACAATACCTGGACCAGTCAAATGTATGACACAAATGCTTTCATTGCAGTTCAAAGAACAACTGACAGCACAACCGACAGCACAGCCAGCATCTACAAAAGCTTGAAAGAAGGCTGTGGACTATTCGCAGGGCTGCTGAAGGTGAGTGAGCTTGCTTTCCAACATGCACAATCTAATGTTAAAAACTAAAGTGTGAGGTTGGACGTCGAGGCATGGCAGATGCCATGGAGAGAGTAAGTGATCACAGCAGCAACTTGGGTTTTTCAGAGTCCTCCCATATTTGACTGTGTTTACTCAAATGAAGCCCTGGATCCATCAAGAAAAGATATAAGTACTTTATGCTCTTTAAATATGAAGCACTCCCTCGCTCTTCAATAAACGCATGACTTCATACCATGCAGAATATTTCTTCTGACATTAAATAAAACAATTCTCACAAAGTGTTAACTGTGGGCCTTAGAAATCTCTTTCTCCACCTCATGTTAAAGCCAGCTCATTTGAATGCAAGGAAAGATTTTATATGAAAAACATCAGGCTTTATTTTAAGTGGCGTTGGCAGTATGATGGCCACCTCTGCCTTTCTTACATGACATTTTCATTAAAAATCACGAATATTTCTGAACAGTGTGATTCAAAGACAGATTGTCAGAATTTAAACAAAGCTTAATGAACCGCAAGCCTTCATTTTAATGTATCTTGGACTTTCCAAACCTTTAACCCAAGTTATTATTTTTTACCAATCCTGTCAGTTATTGTAACGTTTTCCACAGGTGGGCATGTTTAGAATTGTATCAATACTAGTGCTTCTGCATACCTATCAGTGCTACTTACTCATACTTAACTTTAATGGATTTAATGGCCTCCTGTTGGCAAAGTGATCATGGCATACACTGAATTGCTGTTAGAATAGAGAGTTTGAGATTGGTGTGTGAGATCTGCACAAACTCTGGGCAGCAGTCTATTTTCTCAGAAAATCCCAAACACTGCATATATTTGGTGTATTGTCCCGTTAGGTCGCTAGCGTTAGTGTTAACTCTGTTATCTTAGGCTTTACAGTCAGCCCACTCTTTAAAGCTTTTCAACCTGTCCTCACTATTCAGTCCACAGAATGTAATTAAACCCACTGCGTAGTCGTGTAATGCTAATAAACGAATTACCAGTGGACGACTACATGAAAAAGTAGGCAGTAGGCAACCTGAAAAAGCAGTCCTGAATGCTGCAGGAGCTTACCAGCGTTACAGTTCTGACCAATCAGGAAACTGTTCCAATTTAAGACTGATCTTCAGTACCCATCTCTTATACTAACCCTAGTACACCTCTCTCCCAGTTTCTTCCATCTTGATTAGATAAAATTACTTAATTATAAATAATGTAATTATGTTGAACTAAAATAACAGAAGCTGTCTTGTGAAACAGCTGAACTCTGTCAGAAGTTGATTGCAATAAGTGGAAATAAAAAGCATCCTCCTGTAAATAAAGGTTCACAGCTCAGCCGGATTATATTTAGCACTTGGAAACAAGTGCTGGTGTTTACTGTTGGCCATGTTCATAACAGCCCACCCACAAGTTCCTGAGTCAAAGCATATTGTGCTAGTTTGTTTTTTGGTGTCTGCATGTCATGGTGACCCACTGTGGTCAAGCGAGGTGGCCGAACTGCATTGATGTGCTCCAGACCAGACACAGCTGTATAAATATTGAGCCAGGCCAAGCTGAGGGATGGCCATCAGCCATCAGTGTTGCTGCATGCTCTGGCATCAGGTTGTTTGACCAGCGGCTCTATTTCGTAACCTCATGCCTCCATAATTCTCTGCCTCTTATTCTCCAGCCACCACGGTACACAGCATCCTGGCATTATGTTGCGGTGGTGACATACTGTATGCCTGTCTGTTGACACATTCATGTGAACATAATCACTCAAGAACTTTACTCTCACATCACATGATTCCTCTACAAAGTAGACAATTTGATTTTGGGGTGCCTTTCTGCATTCATTTGCAAAAAATTACCTTCCAAAAAACCAACCCAGATTATCTTTAAATCCTCATGTAACCACACATATTAATACCACTTGGTTTATGCAAAAACAGGGAGGTTGACAGAGTAAAAAAATCCAATTCATGCATTAATTAGCATCATTAATGACCTCATTATCATAATTGGTTTTGTTTAATATATCATGGTGATTATGGCAGAACAGTAGGCAGCCTCTTTCTTTGTTATTGTTGTTTTAGGCCGGGCTCTGAGAGGATTTACAGACTAGACTTTCATGAATAATTGCTGCTTTTTACCACACACAACTCGGGTTGATCTCCCACAATTAGGCCAACCGAGTGTGTTAGGCGCTGCATCTCGTACAGCACAGTAACGGATTCGGAGCACAACAGGGGGAAACACATTCATCCCATCACATCCTTTCGCAAAAGGTTACATTTCCAGCCTGTGATTTGACCAGTTGGTTTGGTGCATCCTGTTTCACCCAGCCAGGGATCATCCATTAATGGTCTCTGGATGTCTGCAGACACATGATAAAATACCATTATCAGCTCTGCAAAGCAATTTGGATTGTGCAAGAAGGAACAGCACTGGCTTTTAAAGATGTTTGTTACATAAAGCAGAGAGTGACAGGAAAACAACACATACAAGCCTATTTTACTCCCCAGTCTGTCAAAGATGTGTCATGCTCTCTCCTCTGCACTGTTGTCATGGCAAATGAAGACTCTCGCATCTGAAGTGATGGTGTGCCTGGAATGGCAGGCTATGGGCACTGAGTCAGACTGTTGTTTAAAAATCCCTTGATATGCCTGTTATTTGGGAGGTCTAGGACCAATTTACAATATGATAGTGCAGTAGACGAACAGACACTGAATAACCACAATTACAGATGCACTCTATTCAACAGAGAAAATCTGTGTAATAATGGAAAGAAAGAATAAAAAAAAAAGCACGACCAGATACTTTTTTAACCAAATTGTTTTAACAGTATCATAATGTATTCTCTTCAACAGGAATGCATTTCTGCATTCAATACTTATGATAACACGGTGTAACACGAAATTAATTTTATTCAAAGCGGGTTAGACATGTGTACATCTGAACACCAAACATGCCTTCTATTATCAAAAGAGACTATTTTCAGCCTACATTCCACGGAACCATGTAAGCGCACATCTCTCTGATTTTAGATTTCTCAATATGTTTCAATTGCGTCTTGACAGGAGCTGGAAGTAACTGATGGATAATTATTTCAGAAAAATGAATTTCTGTGCTCATACCTCCCTGGTACTGCGGGTCATGAAAGGCTGGGCTCCAGCTCGGAGCAGTACATATAGGTCTGTTTGAGAAAAGGCCCGTGCCTAATAGAATATTAATCACACAAGATGAATCTCTATGGCATTGATAAAGCATGAGTTGTATTGCTCCAGATTCCTAATGGCCTAGAAGACCTAGTGGAAACCTGCAGCTGCGATGCATGCTCACAGGATAATTCACAGGCACAATTGCTGTAGTGTTGCGAAGTGCCCTGCTATGATATTCATGAGTATCTCAATGAAGGATACTCAAAAGGAATCAAAACCTGGAAATGATGAGGTGCGTACTATCTGAAAAACACAGAGCTAACAGACGACATAAGAATAAAATATAACATAACTCTATTTTATTGAGCAATTGTGACACCCAGCCAGCCATATTAAGCCAAAGGAGTTTATATGGTTTTTAGACTATCATCAATAAACAGTCAAAAATGCAATTGAATGGCCCCATATTGTGATATATTTAACACATATCCCATTAGCATGTGCTGATCTTCTATATAGGCTAGACTGGGACAATTAAAGCATATCAGATTACATCTGGCAAATAACAATCCTATTACAAAGTAACAACTCTAATAAAATGTTATGCCCCTAACATTTTCAAATGCTGCAGTTGAATTTTTTTTCTTTACCCAGGTTCAGGGACAATTGCCACGCTTCCCCTGCTAAACATGTAAACAGAAAATCATTAACTCTCCTGTTTGTCTGTGGGTAGACATGATGTGACTGCAATGGAGAAATTTATGCTACAGATGTTTGCTGCAGAACACTGCCTACACTGGGGAGTCATGATTAATTTATGTGTTTGGATAAGAGCATGTATCCCCGGCCCTATTAATATTGCTCTTTTGAATAGAAAAGATCAATATTAGAATAAGATCATGTCTTTGCAAATTGAATATTCATCACCTTAATGAGTCAAGAGTCTAGCCTGCGTCCCACAAAAGTTGGGAATTCATTCAGATATTAGCTACAGGTTGTAACTCTCTCTCCAGATTCCAGATGTTGGAAACGCTTAGTCAGCCTGTGAGGGGGAAAGGGCTTCATTTAAATAATCCTCCCACGAATGCCTATATAAGCATTATAATACATTTTAGTCTGAACACAAGCAGAGACTATTTACTGGATGGCTGATCAGGTGATCTGTTAGAGCGTGAGTGTACGTGTGTGTGTGTGTGTGCGTGTGTGTGTGTTGTCCTGCCTCTGTTCAGTTGTTTGATTATTTAACTACTGTATATTAAGCATAATTATCCACATTATTGGCTAAAGAGTCCATAGTCGTTCATCTTCAACCAGCACAATGTTAAACTCCCTGTAATGTTATCACATCTGAGCCCTGGCCTTTTCACCGGCTCTAAAACCCTCTTTGTGCAAATCCCTCTGCCCATATCCCTTTGTTATAGCAGGCACTAATACGACAAACTGATTAAGCACTATTAACTTGCAAATTAGTTCTTTTGTTATAACTTTATTCCCATCAGCTTTGTCCATTTTAAACACCCTTTGTCCAAGCACACAAAAAAAAAAAGACTGTACTGTCAGTGATGTTGCTAAATTGTCCACTTCACGCTTCAAGTATGTCTGTGTGAATTGTACACAAAATCATTGAGAATTTCTGGCATCTTTCCACGCCAACGCGACTGAAAACACAGATTGGACCGAAAAGTCGGCACTGCACTGCCACACAACAATAACATAGCGTTGACAATAATAAAAGCAGATACAATGTTCACATCTCTAGCAAGTGGATTTTCACATGAAACGCGTGTGTAGAATAAAAACAGATGATGAGCTGCAAATAAGCTAAAACACGCAGCAACACTGTTCTGATGTTAACAAGTTTGAGCAGCAGAGAACTTTACCCAAAGGAGACTTCATTTGTAAACAATAAAAAAAAAGCAGAGCTCAAACCCAAAATAAGCCCATAGTCAAGACAGAAGAAACACTTTGATTATCCCCAGGAAATGCTGTTTGGAGATTTATTTTGAGTAAAATCTATCCCAACATGTTTGATGGAGCACCTGCTAACTTGGAATCTGTGTGGAACAGTTTATTAGTCTGGTGTGTACAAGTACAGGAGGTTGTGAGACCTTTGTGTCAAATCTAATGACATATAGCTGGGACCTGGCTAATTAATGCAGCAGTCTTTGACAGATTTACCAACTCGACATGTTCTTTTGTCTCTATTGTGGAGCTGCTATGCTTAAGTCATCTTGACCTACATGTCATAAAAGCATTTTTTTTTGTGCTGTGTCTTTAGATACTGTACATAAGTTTACCGTATCATTTCTTTCTTACCGTGTACGGCACACAGGAATCCTAAGAACACTGATTTGAAACAGACAGCACTGCACCATAATAATATGATGGGGGTGGATGGTGAGTGGGTTATTTATTATTATTTGCATTTTTTTTCACCCATAGTGATCTTGCAGCCTATGAATATGAAGAACAGTATTTACTGTGCAGTAGAGTGGTGCCCTGAAAGGTGTTTAGAACAGCATGTGAACGTTCAATGAACTGAGTAGGAAAAGGTGTCTGCACAGCACTGATAATATCACGGCCAACAGTCTAACAGATTACAGTATACGGTAATGTTATAATTGTCGCCCCGTCTTGAATGTGCTTTTGTATCTCTATTAAGACACCGTCTGTGTTTCCAGGATACAAACAGCATCAAGTTCAATCCATTGTACAACAGAGAATCAGTGTAGTCTGGTAGCCCGGTGAGCTACAGAGTTCATTCTGAACCTAACTAGTCGAGTGTTAAGCAGGAGTTTTCGCCTTCCGAGAGTGGCTTGTAACAAATCAGATGTTTGATTAAAAGCCTGGGAGAGAGGTGCAATGCTCTGTCCAACAAAGACATGAATAATTAAAGCAGAAGAAAGCCACAGCATGCCTCTAAGTAAAGGCCCGAAACATGGTAGCTGTCACTTACAATCATCTAAATGGATGCAAATGTCACAACTGGGCTTGTAGTTGTGAGGGATATGGGCTTGTTTGTCTTAATCTAAGCCAATCAAGATGAGGAAATGTCTTGGACACCGACTCTTACCTGAGGTGCCCTTCATTTCGGTATGACTTCTGTCCGCTTAGCTTGAGTGGCTGCTCGCTAAGTGCAATCTGTGCCGCTGTCTCTGGTTTGTTTGTATGTTTGTGAGAGGTAAGACGTGGCAGTAAAACAGCCGCATCAGACAATAAAGACCTATTTTCGCATGCTTCCTCAGATAACAGCGCAGCTTCTCTGAACAGACTCCTCCACATCATTGACAAGCCTTCACATAATTCAGATAAGAATGTTCTGCCCCAGAGGCAAATGTTTTTAAATCACAGCTCTACTTTGTTATGAGGCATTCCTCATGAACAGCGATACCATAGGTTGACAGGTTAGCGTAACCCCACAACGGCACACTCGGCTATTATTCAATTTCTGCAGGAAATATAGATAACGTGACAAAAAACGTTTTAAACGACATTATATTGACATTGTGCTCGTGCTGCCTGCTGTAGACTTTGATGCAAGTGGATGTTACGACTGGAAAAATTGATTCAACGCAGCTTTTCAATATGTTATGACATTTATTGTTTGGTTATAATTACGTTCTCCCACAGTAATGTAACTATTCATATGGAGGTCAACGGTCAGATTTTTAATTCAGTTCTTGAGACCCCCCCCCAACCCAACATCAGGCTTGTGTGGTGTTGTGGAAGTGCAGAACAGTAGAAAACAGCATCAAAGCTCTCAACCCATCCTGAGGCGACCAAAACACTTTTTGCAGCATTGATCATAACGTGTACAGTGCAGGCTGTGTCAGTATTGATAGATGATTTTTACGGGAATGGTCACAGATTGCCTGCAGGCTACAGGGCTAGCGTGGATTCAGTGAGACCTGGTTGTGAGACCTGATTGCACGCATGCAGACGTGACTCATTTGTTGCTTCAGGGGGTAGCTCTGCCATATGAGTTGAGCAGTGGCATGACAAGGCCGGCACGAGAAGAAGATGGAAATAACATTTCTAACTAGAATCTAAGCATATATTTCCTGTTACAATGTGCCTACTCAGTATGTGTCACAACAGCAGGATAAGCAGCACATCCTTTGGATGGCTTAGCGGACACCGCCACAGTATGAACTCTCAGGAACTTACTGCATGCCAGAAACATTCATTTACCATGGGTTACAGATGAATAGAGGTAATTACATTTTTTCCTGAGAACATTTCAAAAGCACGGGCACCTTAGATATCCAAGGACCCAGTCTGACTGGAGCTGAAAGTGGCTTTAAAAAGGAATAAATATGAAAATGAAGTGGCTCATTTTGATTGTACAATGAAATTACATTGCTAGTCTGTTTAATTGGCGGGCAATTATAATCACTGATCAACCAGGCAGCACAGTAGTCTCTAGTGTAATAAAATTGGTCATTATACATTTGGAAGCAATCACGATGTCATTTGAAATACTTACATGTACAGTAGGTGTATTTGTCTTTGAAACAAACTGATATGAAGCCACATTGTTACGATAGATAAACAAAGGTATTGGATGAATTTAGATTTTGACCTGAGGATATTTGGCAAATCAGGGGGTCACTAAAGCCATTAGGGAGCATCCTCTGGGAACCATCCATCCAATAAGTGACAAGATAATTCACTTTAAAGAAAAACATCAACCTCATGGTGGCGCTAGAGGAAGAGTCGGGGATCACAAAAGTCAGTAGGGTTCATTGTGTGGTCACCAATTATTATAGTAGTTTTTGAGATATATTAGTCTGGACCAAAATGGCTGGACCAATCAACAGACCAACCTTCATTGCCATCCCAAGAGCCATGTTGGTACAAAGTACTCTCAGACAGTGCCTCTACATCCCCTAAATGAATTACAAGTGTTTGAAAAGTTGAATCCAAGGCCAAGAGTCACAAAACATTATTAATACTATGCAAATACACTGATCAGCGTTCACTATTCCTACATGGGACATCCAAATTTGGTTCAACCCTGCTTCCTGAAGAGTTACTAGTTTGACCGAGTTGCTAAAGACCTGCATGTTTCTATATTCGTAAAGTGTGACACTATGAATAATGTAAGGCATGTCTCATGCTGCAGTTTGGTGTCTGACATACAGCATCTCAGCTGACCCCTTCAGCACCTCTTGAGTGTTAGATAACCTGCCTGTACAGCAACAAAACATAATCATTCATCAAGCTTAATGCTGAGAATAAAAATACGAATACGAATTTCAAAGTTTCCTGTCTCACTTTGCCTTTGAGTAAGAGCATGTTAATAAATGAGACATGGGGCAGGCTGTTTTATCATTTTCAAAGATAATGCTTGCTGAAGGCAACACACAGCATATGTTGCTGAAACATTATCAACGGGTAAATATACCAATAATGTCAGTACATTGATCAGCTGAGAAAGAACACAGCTGCCCAAAAGGATGCATTACTCAGAAGAATTTAAAATCCAGGATAATATTTCAGTCTGAGACACAAACATCAAAAAAGTGGCAATTCATTGCACATGTTTATACAGTTGGAGCTTTGGCAGCAAAGGCCCCGCTTTTTAAAACCTTCAAACAGGCAGGAATGAGGATTCTGCTGGAAGAACTGATCCGCAAGCATAGCAAACACATAGACTACAGTATACATAATTTAGAGCTAACTGTACACATACAGGAAAGTCTTTGCAAAGTAAATGATACAGGAAAGCTTCAACAAGAGGATGTTGCAGTGGTGAAGGAAGCTGCAGCAGCGAGCAGTGACATTATGGAGACATGAGGAAAGTAATACTGAGAATAGTCAGAATATATAAATATATAACTCTGCAACCAGTGCATTCAGTAGCATTCTTAAATTACTAGCCCGGTGTGTGTGGTGCCACCAGCAATATTCAAAATATTCCACTGTGCGTATTGCAGGCTGCTGAGCTGATGCAAGAAACGCAAGCGTGAGTAAGAGTTCTGCCTTAGCTAATGCAACCTCTGATTAGCACAGGTCTCAGTCATCCAGTATAGTTCTGCAGGTTGATTTCAACAAATTCCTGCACTAGGACATTTGATGTTTCTCAGAAGTAAAACTTTAAATGTCTACAGTTGATTAAATGAACAAATAGATATAATTTATTCCAGATCACATCACTTGTATTGTTCCGTCTAATCCAAATGTAAAACAAGCGGTCAACACAACCAAAACATTTTGGCTGTGGACAGGGTTGCTATTTAATCACATCTTTTGTGTAATTAAGTCAACACTCTTTCAGTTGCTTTCTTTGGAGAATTAGAGCTTGGTAATACATCATTAGTCCCACAGAGAACCTGGCCTGCTGGATAAATGGCCTGACGTGCACCCCTTTAACATTCCCAAATTTGGAAGCCAGTCCATGTTTGCCATGAGAAAATTAAAATAACGTAAATGGCACCCTGTTTTATACGTCTCTTTGATAAGCTGTGCCTATGTGCAGTGGCCTACCTGCCTGCTGTGCATGTGAACCTCTAAATGACTGCATATCAAGGCGTGCTCATTAACATGACGGGATGCGAAGGAGAAGATTTGAGTGATGGATGTTGTTCAAGGACACATCCATGATCGTCTAACCATGATGCCCCCAGTACTCCAAATAATCTTTTGTATTAATGTCAGGAACAGCGGGGTGTGGAGGAGGGAAAGAGGGACCCAAATGCATAGGTTTTAATGAAACGAAACAACTAAAAAGGCACTTTACAAAAGGCAAGACAACAGAGGAGCAGATCTCAAAACCACACTCAACGCAGAGACCCTCCACGCAAGCAGCACACCACAGAGAACCATTGCACTGAACACACTTACATACACAGGACACCAACGAGAGGATGGACCACAGGTGACCACACTCCAACAATCAGGGAAACACGAAGGTGACTGAGACAGGACACCACTCAGGAATCACGGGACAGCCAACAGAAAACAGGAAACACAGTCACACACACAGACGGGGCATGGCAATTAGTGTGGTCACATGGCTGCAGTGTGTACAGTCATGGATCTTTAACTCAGCTATTGTAGGTTTAGCTTTTCCACCATCATATACTGTATGTGGCCATTTCCTTGCTTAGCATTCCCCGCGCACCGTCGCTTCCGTCTCATGGCATCAGCAGTCAGCTCCAACAGCAAACAGAGGTTAAATAGGTCACCAATCCTACCAGCGAGGCTACACAGCCTGAGGTCCTTTGTTTTATGCAACACTGTTTTTCAAGAAACCAAACAGATGTTTTATGTATAGGGAAAAGGGGAATTAAGTGATCCAAGCCAACCGAAATTTCCCAAACGTTGACCTGATAATAGGGCACCCGTCATCATTAGGATTGATGGCACCAATTTATTATTAATGATTCGTAAAATGAGATCCAGTAGACCCCATTTTAAATACATTTTCCATTACGGAGGAGCTGACAGGCAACACTGCTGATTTCACCACCAAAGCCTTTCACTGTCTCCGTTCCTCCCTCTGAAATACAGTATCCCTACTTCACCCAGCGCAACGTCTCACTTTGGTGATGCTTGGATTGTCCCAAATTGAAAGAATTTGTTTCAAAGCTGAGAGGTGAATTTCAAGCCCTGTCACAGCGCCTGTGATATTGAGGTGTTTTATTTTGTTTTAAGCCGCTGGATGCAATGTTTCACTGTATATATATATATATATATATATATATATATATATATATATATATA
>JAVQJF010095126.1:0-27426 GCA_036023855.1 Gadopsis marmoratus
AGGTCCCACCAAAATTGAAGACGATCTGTTTTAAGGTTTTTTATAATTATTTTATCATATTTATTGTAAAGGACAGGGAGGGCTGAGCCCTCTTAGCCCATTGATACCAGCCGTCCCTGAATGTGAGTAACCTAAACTGACCAGAACCAAACAAAAACTTACCTAACAAACAAAGAACACAGGGGAACATACTGTATATACTGGATGATCAGACCAGTTAAGATACACCAGGGGACTCTCACAAATCAATTAACACTAATTAATTCTACATATTTAACAATCTGGCCAGTCTGTAAACTCAAACAAACATTTACAAAACACACCAAAATGAAATCAAAAGTGCTCCCACAACAATTTATATTTCCCCCAAATAATACTTTAAACATATTTCCAGGCTCCCCCCTGGGCTGGCAGGTAGTTGGTACTTCCTAATTAGTATCCCCGGTTCATAAGGAGTGCCTTCCCTGGAAGCCACTTTTTGCTTGTTCTTCCCTGGAGGACTCCAGCAGCCAGACCGCGGACCCCCCAGCACCGGTAAAACAAAGAGAATTAAACAACTCAATATAACCTAGACATTGTTGATAAGCAAAAGCCAAATGTACATGCTACATATGACCCCATGCAATATCACCAACTAAATAAACCATGAGTATGTTCCATATTCAAATGTGTTATTGTTTTCATCTGTATAATATTGCAACTCAAAATAATGCCAATTTAGCTAATGCGTGACCGGGCGTGGGGTTACCGTAACTTTAGATAGTTGTGTGGCCTCAGCTGGAGCCATCACACCTTGTATGGGCATTGATGATGCTAATAATCAAGTCTTCCAAACTGCAACATGCACATGTACATGTGGTATTCATGAAGAGTGTTTGCTGACTCAGCTTGGAACAGCTGTGCAACCTAGCCTAATGGAAAAGATTAACAAAGATTTAGGGGAAGACTACAAAGGCGGTGCACAATAAAAGTCAATATTTTATATTTTACATTAGAATAAAATAATATAAGTCTAATTTAAAAAGTTCCTATAATGTAATTTATTTCCTTCTTAAACACAAACGTGTTACCTGGTTATTTACTGTATTTCTTCCCTTGCATCTACCAGGTTACCCAATGGTAATAGTAATAGTATTTCATTCATACTCCATATGTTCAAAATATATACACTATATATATATATGCACTGTAATTTGCAGGCTGAAGGCTAAAGCACTATCATATGCCATATCACAAAGTGGTACTTTTCGTTTTTATATGACACATAAGCATGCATGCAAATTCTAAACACAAACAGTTTGGATGTTGAATCTTCTTCCAGTTAATGAAATGAACATTTGCAGGGCATTGTCATTTCCATTACACTCACGAGTTCATTGAATCTGTTTAGTTTCACACACACTAACACTAACTCTGATGGAGACACATGGGTCCGCACAGATACACGAAATCCTAACAAATCCAAAGTTCTGTCAGAGGTGACCTTGCCAGCGAGGGCATTGCAGCGGCTTGCATAGAGATGGTACTGATTGTGATTGTGTGAGACTTTGATCTTTACAGAATCGAGGCTTAACAGACAATGAACTCTTTGATCTATTATGATCCCTGCAGTTGACAACGCCGTATAGCTCATATACTGTATGCAGTACATACTGCACGCAGACACGCCCCATTGCAAAATAATGGTGCCATCATCACCTTCTTCGTTCAAATTGGCACTGCAGATTCATGTATTCACATGTGTCGTTCTTCCTCATCCTCCTAGTCGTTTTTAGGGGACAAGTGTTTGACAGCCTGGTGTCGGCAGGGCTGTGCAACTATTGGATTTCATGAGTGGCTGAGCAATGAAAACAGAATGAGAAATAAAACAGTTAATATCCACATTGACCCTAGGCTGAACTGACTACTACCTATTGCCTGACTATTTTGATTGTGACGAGACAAAGCCGGAAGTGAAAGCATTTGTGAAATACTGATTTTGAGCTCTTTTCATTTAATGTAATTTTATGCTTCAAAAAGCCCATTTATTTTTCTCTCATTTCCACATGAGATTTTGCACTTACGTTATTAAATGGCAAACTGGAGCTCTCATACTCCAGGTCTTTTGTATTGCTAATGGGAACTGCCATCAGAAGTTGTTAGTACCTGTAGTAACCGATCAGTTCATTATTAATTATTTTGAAGTTTGACATTTTCGCTGCAGAATGTCCATTACTGTTATCCATTATTAAAAGTGACATTTAAAATTTGATTTTGATGAATTGATCAGTTTATTTCTGTCTTGGATCAAAGACACAAATATGCTATTTGGCTTGTGTGCTGAATACTAAACAGACACCAACTTAATTACCGTCTATCCAGGTTTTGAAGAATGTATGAGTGTGATATGTGGATGTCTGAATGATATGTATTCACGCTTTTTCTTTGTTTATATTTCTCACGTTGATCATGATCGTGAATTTAATGAAGTCAATTAAATTAAGTACAAATTAGTCAGGTTCAAATCACTTCTCTTCCGTTGAATTCAAATGAACTCATTATTTTGTAATTTGAGTTAAATTTGGTTCGCAGACAGAATTCACAATAACACCAACACATGTTTGAAGCATAACAAATCATGTCAACCTTGACCACAGCATATAGCCTGCCATTTGGACATGTATTATTTTAGTTTAAGTCAACAGTTGGAAAGCTGTGAATGTTATTCCTCACCACATGCATCTGTGAGATTTCAACTGTGCATCACCCGCGATGTTACAGATGAGTCAGCTTTTGTTTATGGTGAGGGCACAAATGGAACCTGCAAAAAAGAAAAAGAATAATTTGTGTTGTCTTTCCCACTGGGTTTTGTTCATGCCTTCTCGGTTAACCACCAAATCCCAGCTACTCAGAAAGAACAATCATGCATGTGTGCGTCTGTTTTAGGGTAAATCAATTGCACTGTACTAAAACGATAAAAGCAAATAGCTGAGGGTGCTGTCCTTTGGAGAAAAAAAAGAGTAAATCAGTGCTGTCCATATTAACAAGACAATTCAAGATATATCTTCCTAAAGGCCTTTGCCCAGACATATCAAGGGCCTATTATCATGGGAACATGTCTATAAATAGCCATTGGGACTCCAACCAGTCAAAGAGCAGCACATTTGACAGACAGACACAGCAACACATGTAACAAACCCTGGGCTCCAGAGATCCTGGCTCCTAGATCAAATTGAGGGTCTTTTTCAAACTACACAAAACAATCTTGCACCCCCTCCCTGCTGTGAGAACAACAAGAGGTCTGGTTATTACTGATTACAATTGGCACTCTAACAGAGCTGAATTCACACTCTGCACACTGTAGACTGTCAAAGGCTTGCTAATCTTACTCTCAGAAGATGAATCAGCTTTAGTAGCCAAAAAGGTATCTACAGAACCCAGTGTAATTCAGGTTTATGTATATAGTGTCATATCATAACAAAATTATCTCACATAGAGGTAGGCCTGGACCAACTCTTTATTTACAGAGACTCAACATTCCCCACCATGAGCAAGCACTAGGCGACAGTAGCAAGGAAAAACTTACTTTAAACAGGCATAAACCTCGAGCAGAACCAGAACCAGAACCAGGCTCCTGGTGGGCTGCCTCGACAGGTAACAGCATTGTTTGAGAGACTAAATAGGGTGTGGCCCCATAAATGACTGAACCAATCAGATACTGTGAAAGACAGGTTGGTGATGTGCATTACCTGCCTTTCAAAGCAGTTGTAACATCAGAATCAGAAATCAGAATCAGAAACAGGTTTATTGCCAAGTAGGTTTTCACATATAAGGAACATACATACATTTCACATACATTTGATGTTTTTGATATTTGCTATACTTCTCCTTGAGCTCTAAGCGGCCATGTTCGCTCATCATTTTTCTACATCAAAATTTGATCTTGTTATTCAAGATATATTGTGACACTTTGTTATCACAATTTAGGCATCTCACTACGAGGACATAAGAAATGGGTTTTCTCAAAATCACCTTAAACTAGGTAAATGATCTTTGGTGAGATCACAAATTGTGATGACGTTTCTTGGCCAAGTGAAAAGATGGCCATTAAACACGCAGTTAACAGACAGTCAAGTCTCGTTTCAGCCAAATATCTGTGACCTCAGCAGTCCTGTGTGCAGCCATTGATCCACTTGCTTTTTAACTCCTCTTATCTGAAGATCCTGACTTAATTATCTTGTTATCTCAAGATAAAAAATTAATGGTTTTTCAAGGTCACAGCGTCAGTCTAATTGCTGTTACCTTCATGAAAGGCAATTGCAGTAGACCAGATGGTGGAGTCACAGTGTAGACATATTAAAGTGGAAATGACAGTCAGACACAGAGATCACGACTGATCATCACATTAGATTTGACATTAATCAACATTTGACACTGAGATTGCACCACAATTAGATACCAATTAAGTTATGATCTCAAGATGGGTGTTTTTTACATTAAGGTAACAAGATAAGTACATTGTGATTACAATAATACAAATTTCGCATCTCAGAATAATTAAAGGTCACTTGTGGAGTTTATGACCACTACTAACACTGTAGAGCAGTGTTTTCATGGGCCAGTCTTTGATGTGATGCCATTTGTGATGCCATAAATTGACTGCAGAGGGTACTATATTATATATAGCATATGTATGCTTTTGGTGGCATTAATGTTCCAATATAAGAGGAAAATAAGAATACCACAAGGCGAGGGAAACAATGCATATTTCAAAACATTTCAAATAAAGCATTTACAGCTGAGTTAGGAATTATATTATATATTTGGCCTCAAGCATACACACAATGTAGTTTCATTGTAAGAATCAAATGAAAATCCACAGGGCACCTTTAAATTGTGATATCAAGATAACAGGGGTGAAATAGATATAAACAATGGCGGCATTTGGTGTCCTTAGTTCCTGCTTTGCTGTCTGGCAGAATGTTATAAGAGGGGCACCAGAGACCCTATTAGAACCAAACTCAGAGATTTACGGTTTGATTAATCATTGTTTTATTTGAGTAATACTTTTCTTGCACAGCCTTCTTTATCTTCAAAGACAAGTTCTCTAAAACTAACATTAGTTTGCTTCATGCTATTGTAACTAATGATGCGATCAGTCTTTATTTTTTCTGTTGTAGCTAATAATCTGATCGATATTCATCTATTCTGCAATTAGAGATTATTTGAAAGGCCAATGGCAAACTCCCAAATAATCAGCAGACATTGGTTTGACAGTCAACTGACAGTCTGTCAAGATCTGTTTCGTATGAGCCTATTGGCTGCTAAACACTTTTAGTGCTTGAAAACTTTTTCTTTTAATGTCATGTGCACTTCTCTGAGTGATCTGACCTATACTATCATTTCCACTATCATCTCTGGCACTATGATCCTTCTGCAAACTATTACCTTAGTTTAACCTGTAACTAAATTCCATGTTTGTCTTTTTCATATTAAACTCAGAATAACCACTACACAACACTAATACCACAGCAGTCGTGGTAAAAAATCAACAGGCAGACCCACTAACTACCCTGCCGCAGTGTGTCAGCCTCCAACACCCTCAGTCGATCTAAACCCCTCTGACTTGAGCCATCTGTCTGCGCCAGCTCCCGGACCACCACTGTTTACCTCAGGGCTCTCGTCACTTGACCTTCATTACTCAGTTTCTACCCTTGAATTAGTTAGTACTCCTGTGGAATTTGCCCTCAGGCTGATGTTGCTCTAACTATGACAACATAAATCCGAGGTCATTGAACTGTCCCGAGGTTCGAATCTAGTCATCTATGAATTAATGACTGTGACAAGGCAGAGGACAGCCTGTCACAACAATAGTTTGAAATGGGTGAATGTTTAATGTAGAAGTGCTGTGAAGCGAATGAGAATTGCGTGGATTTGCTATAGCTGAGACTGAATGAAGCTCCTAAAATTAACATTTGTCAGGTGGTAGGTGTTATTTTGTGAGTGGTTTAGCATTCACCTCCTATACTTGTTTACGCCCAGCGTCTCAGCGTCTGTCAGCCCATTCTACCGTTGTGCTCTCTTTAGCTTGTTCGCTTTGCTTCGCCGTAACGTAACAGTTAATTTGTAAATTATCATGAGCATACGAACACAATTATGCCTAAAATGTTTATTAGTTTTGAAGCAATGCAGAAAGGTTTGTTGGAGAGGTGCACAAATGCCAAGCGACCCCTGCTGTAAAATATTGGTTTTCTACCGAGAGAGCAGCTTAAGGGATTGTTGGGACCGTGGAGGTCTTGGCTTATAAAGAAAAGTCATTTGCAATGGATCACTTTGCCCTTGAATGTGTGGGAGGGTGTATGTGTCCATTGCATGTTCACGTTGGAGTAGTGTGTTTGTATGTGTGCCTGAGTGCTTCTCCATGAGTGTCCTTGATTTCTGAACACTCTCATTCTCCCATCATCATCAGCAGCAGCTCTCAGCAGAATAATGTAAGTCGGTCTCAGGGGAAGGTGAGACAAATGTGCAGTGCATCACAGAGTCATATAGTCTGCTGTGCCATCACATTGTGATTTTTTTTGCTGGGGTGAGGAGGTGGGAGGCCATGTATTGTCATCTGTTCCAATCCAGCAGCCATTACCCTCCTCTTACTTTCCCTGCGTTTTGTTTTCTCAATGTATTTTCACTCCGCTCACACAATTATCCTCCTGTCTCCTCACATCCTGTTCCCTCTTCTGCTCTCATTAGCTGAGGAGACGGCCTTAGTTTAGGGTAACAAGCTGACCATTTTGTGTGTACGTGCTCATATATGTGTGAGTGTGTGTGTGTGTGTGTGTGTGTGTATGCCCGTTTACATGTGTGTGTTATTCCCCCGAGCCTCAGCCCGTTGACCAGTGGCAGGACTGTGTCTTTAAAAGCAGCTCATTAGTGTGTCCACTTGGACTCCAGACAGCTCTTTCTTCTTCTAGAGCTGGTTATGGGCACATTAGGCCAATGATGCTCTCTCCCTCTAATGGAGCAGAACGAGAGGGCCAGTACGGAGCTACTCCTGTTTGCTCTCCTATTAATTATCCTTCCGCAACCAACTTAAACTTCTACAGACCAAAACGCATGCAAAAGCTTTGTATGGCTTTCTTTACCGTTCACATCAGTGCCAACGCACACCCCTCTGATCATCAGAATATGCTTTTTTTTTTACGATGTGCTCTTTCTAGTGATCTGTGTTGGCAGAATGTGGTGCCTTGTAAGGGCCCATGAGTTGTTCAAAATGGCTGTTGAATGTGGAAGGTTTGGGACTCTGCTCTGCAGAGCTTTTGCATGAGAAGAGGAACTGTGGTAAACATTGCTGAAACATTTTTTTTGCTGTAACATGATTGTAATGTTCACTATTTAACCTGATAACATTACTGAATCTTGACCTTACACAATATGCTGCTGTCAAAATCTTCCACTGACCATTCACCGCCCACATTGGCTCCCAGTTCCTGCAGATGTGACCTAAAGGTGCTTCTCCCTAATGAAACATTAAATGAACCTGTTTCCTATTCATCAGTTACCTCTGATTGCAATAGTCTGACTATTAACACAAACTGGAAGCAGAGGTTTTTATTCTAACACTTGTTTCCTTTGGAATCGGTTCCCTATTGAGATTAGAGGGGGAAATGTTTTGTTTGGTTTTTAAAGTCAGGAAGCTGTTGTTTCATAATTGTGCGTGTCTGTTTGTTTTGAGTGGGAGCAACTGCCTGCGTAAAGGCGCTTCTCTAACTTCTTTGTATTTCAGATCGCAGGTGTAGCTTAGTAGCATCATCATCCTTTGTTGCTTACCTCTGTTGATGCAATAGCTATTTATGGTGTTTTTATGTTGCCACCATGATGACCTTGATGAGGATATGGATGTTGGCTGTGCGGCTGGCGTTCATGCTCTCCATCAGTTCTTTCTATGTTTATTCTGTGTATTTTGTTTGTGTTTCATTTTGTCATCAAAATCTAATCTTTGCTTTCCCTCGCCTTGAGTTGCATATCTGACCTTCTCTGTGGTGAAGCTCAATGGCTTCTTCCATTTCCCCGTGGCCAGCAAAGTGCAGGAGCGGCTACAATTGGAATCACACAAGGTAAAGTTACATTCAGGCTCAGGGGGCACAGTGGCAACATGGAGCATGTTGTTGAATGCAAACAGACCACCAGGCACAAGTGCTCTTACCTCGCATACTTAACTGACTGAAACCATGATACAGATTTATCTGAGACTAAGTGGTAAAAAGAGTGCAGTGCTCTAGCAGGAAGCTGGCAACTTTGCTGGGACAAAGAGGCGCAAACCAAGAAGGAGTCTTTTATTTCCCATCTGATAGAGCTATTGTGACATTGCATGAGTGACAACATGTTTGAGGAAAAAGGAAGTGATTATATGAAGTAGAAAATAAAACCATACCATTTTAATGAAATACATTTGAGGGTAGCTGGAAAGTAATGTTAGTGACCTTCTCTCACTTTAAGAAAGAAAAAACAAAGAAGCTGACACTTTTGAAATCCGGATGCAATGTGTATGTTCTTTAATCAGTGTTATTCTTGGAGAGAGAGAAGGAGACAGAGATTCATTTTTCATGGAGCTGTTTGATTTGCACATTTGGCTTTCAAGGATTTTTAGTGGCATGTGAAAACCCAGAGTATATTTCAACGACTGAAAGCTCAGCATGAATAAGTCAACAGTGTCAAAGTGTTTATTTATTCATTTATGAATCCTTCCTCGCTGAAGCTCCTCAGCAGCGTCCCTCGTGACACTGCAACATATGCTTTGTGCATGCAAATTATAAAAGCAAATGTCCATTGTTTTATAAAGGTGTGTTTTTTTAACTCCATATTACATAACCTTTCTTATAAATTGTCTACTTCTAAGCAGGCACCCGTCTAACCTTATTCCAACTCCCCTTTTCTGATATGGTAGACTAAAATTTGCTAGAAAAACCATCACTTCTCACTGCTATAGCATGAAATGACTGTTCTTTCAACACTCCAAATAGGAGTCTCAATGTGCTGGGTAAGTCACAGTTGGTTGACGTTGCTTTTTGGCCAGTGTTTCACTCACTGGTGTTAATCCAATTCTTCTTGTGATTCATATTCTCACTGCCGCCCGAGCAGTTTGGCTCTCAGGAGGTAAAACAATCTAATAATAGGAAATAACTGGTGTGTTGAGGGGGATAAAGGGTACTAGAGTATGTTGGGCATGTGTCGTGGCCATATACTTTAGTTTGCAACGTCAGCACTGTTGCAAAGCAATATAAGAATTCTAATCCAGCAAACACCTATGTCACATACTCATAGCTGGCAGCCTGTAGAGGTGCCATCTGACAGCTCATTTATATGAATGGAGCAGAGAGAAATGGAAATGACAGCTAGGTCAGTGGCTCATCTGCTTATCCCTGTTGATATAGCTTCTGTCAAGTTTTAGAAAAGGTTTCTGGCTGCCAATGAGCATTTTTATGCTTTGAAACAGTTTTATGACCAGTTTTTAAGAAACAAAACAAATTACCCAATTCCTGCCAAGCTGGATGGATTTAAACTGTCCACCATTCCGGTTCAGTTTCCTTCATCTTTCAGATCAGAATTCGAAAGAATCTGTGTAATGATTGTGAGTACCTTTGGAAATCGTGGACCCCTTAGTTTGAATTAAACATGCTTTTCAATACTTGTTATTACCTTGGGTATGCCTGGACATTACTGACATTAATGGCATCACAGAAAGATTCAAGAAAGCAGGTCTGCAATGTCTGTCCCTTGAGCTGTGAGAGAAATGGTGCTCTGGACACTTGGTCATTGATAAATAGGAACAATGCAACCGTTTTACCTGGCTGCTGAAAATCTATATTCTCCGCTTAATAACCTGAAACTCTACTATATAGATCCCATTTGTCCATGCAAAATGATAATTTATCATATTATCCTTTTCAAAAAAGGTGTTAAATTTATGTGATATGGAAATAAATTCAGCTGCAGTGATTAGTCGATGAATCAATTAGCTGATTGACAGAAAATTAATCAACAACAATCAATTCATTGTTTCACTCAGCTTCTTCACTGAGTATTTGCTGCTTTTCTTCATAATATATGACAGACAACTGAGTATATTTAGGGTTTGGACTGTTAAATGAAACAAGCAGCCTGAATGCATCACCTTCCCCTTGTTATGTGGGAAATTATAACGAGAATGTTTGATCATTTTTTGACATTTTGTACAATGAGATTTTTAATCTATATAGTAATGGTGAGATTATTGATAACTTTAATTATCAATAATAATAAATAATGAAAATGCACAGTAGTTGCAGCCCCAGAAATTAAGCTTGGGTTCCATTTAAAAGGACGATGGCGACGATGACGTTATCACACTTCCAAGCAAACTCTGTAAATTATGAATGTAATCTCATCAACTCTGACTTAAACTTTTCAAATATTAGTGTTGAATTACATCCTGTCAGTAATGTGTAAGGGTTGTTAGGGTCTCTGACAGACCTCACAATATAAAACTGAGCAGCTTTTTCTGACACACATACATAGTAACACAGACATGTAGCCTTGATTCCCATTTATGGTTGCTGTGCAAATAAACACTGGTTTATGAATCAGAGAATCAATAAAGCAGACTCAAAGCTGATGCTTATATGCTTCACTGAATTTGTTTTGCCACAGTTCCAGTTCCTTGGTTTTCCCTGATAATTCCTTCATTGTGGTAGACAATCTTAATCTCCTGCAAATTCTGACAACTGACAACTTGTTTGCACAATTGGGAATGCATATGAAATTAATATTTTCTGAAGAGAACATTTTGGGATCAACTGTATCAAAAGCAGCACTCAGATCAAGTAGTACCAACACCGAAGGTTTATTGTCATCTAGATGTATCCTGATGTTATTGACTAGTTTTACTAGGGCTGTCTCACTGCTCGGATTAGTCCGAAAACTAGATTGTTTGATATCGAGGATCCAAGGCTACTTTTTAAAAAAGAGGCTTCACAAGTGCAGTCCTGATATGCTGTTGGGAATGTGCCTCCTCAGACACTGAAGACATTTTTAAAAAAGGAGGTTGGGATTGGGTCATGGATGCATGTGGAGGACTTCAGTGTTGTTACCACTTCTGTGAGCAGTTCAGCATCAACCAGGATAAAGTTGTCCAGCACGGCTTCACACTTTATGCTGGATGTTTCTTCAGTTGTGATGACATTGTGTACCTGACAGATACTTCTTCTCTTTGAAGTAGTCTGCCAGTTCATCACATTTAGAAGCGATAAGATGCTTGCTGTGGTCTGTAGTGGGGTTAAAAAGAACTCTTCGGTTGCTTATGTTAGAGTATATCAGGTTAGAAAAATAAAATTGCCTATCAGTCCAAATGCTTTATTATACATTTTTAATTTTTCCAATAAAATCTCTTTATGTACATATTCGTTGCCGATCCGTCTGTCCCTCTTTAATTTAGTGGTTTCATAATTTTGCCATGGCATGCTCCTCTTTTTTGTAATTTTTCTTATCGTAAGTGGTGCAACGGCATCAAGGGCTGCAACCAAATGTATTGTTAAATGCATTAAGCAGACTGTCAATTGAGGAGGAGGTAGCTGCAATGTGGTTTCTGGCAATATGTGCTAAGAAGTTTGAGGTCACTTCAGGAGTAAGATGGCTTTTATTTTACCACAAGTTCTATAGAAGTTGGCAATGTACAATAAAATACATAAAAAAAATACACAGAGATGATCTGAGAGGCCTAGCTTACAAGTTGGCTCAATAACATGCTGTTTGAAATCCATACACTCTAATGGATTTTAAGTGCTTCACTTTGTTATCTGTCTCATTATCAACATGTATATTAAAATCACCAATTCAAATTAAACTATCATATTTAGCGTGAATGCATGTTAGCCATTTAGAGAATTCAACCAAAAGAGTAGAGAGACAGAGTTTTGGCGATCTGTAGGTCGTTACTGTCAACAATGGCGGCTGACAGTTCAAGGTTACTGCATTATGCTCTAAAGAAGAAAAAGCACAAACATCAACAACCTCTAGAGTGTCAATCAGTATTGTAGCTGTTCCCCCACCTTTTCTACCTTCTCTACAGGAATGCGAGAACACATCAGTTGCAGGACAGGCGTCTTTAAGTGTTGCTGATCATATACAGTAGAGCTGCTAATTAGGAACAACGCAAACAAACAGGTGTAAAAACTCACTAAGATTCACTACAGGAGTAAACAAGATGCAAACTTTTCTAGTGGTGCAGTGTTTTCATGCTGTATAGTGTTTGTGTGTATTGTGCGTGTGCCTGCCTCAGTGTGTTTGTGTTATAGACAGAGAGAGGCTTTGTGAGCGCTGTTTTCTTCCTGCCAACATAGCTGTTTATGTTGCTGCGCCGATAATTGGATTAGACTTTGCTTATTAGACGTGTATTGCAAATAGGTGACATATTTCCAACACGATTTTGCTGGGTATATGAAAACACAGAAAAGCTTATGTTTTGTTTACCATCACGAGCAGTGGCTGGGATCCAATATTGTGATGAGGTGTGGAAATACTTGAATTTGTGAGACATGAGTTGGCAACAAAAAAACAAAAAACAAAAACAAAACAAAGACCAAGAGACCAAGACCTATCACAATATCTCTGTTCTGCTCTCCCTGCAGGCAGTACCCAATAACTTTGCTTTCAGCGTCTTGGCAGCTTAATCAAAGACAGAAAGTCCATAGTGGGTTTAGAAATGTGCAGGCGTGAACAGACAGCGCAGGCTTCTCCTTACCTGTTGTCTCTGACTAGACGAAGCGCAAATAAGAGGGAATTCTGTGAGTCATAGATATTATTATCTCAAAATTTACTCAAACATCACCACTGCCATATCAAAAAAAAAAAGCATAGGTCATTATTTTTAGCACAGAAAACCACCTGTGTTTGTCAGGCAGGTGCGTGTGGGGCAGCAGGAGAAGGACCCAAATGCAGATAGTTCATGCAGATAGGGAGAGTTCAATGGCTCAAGATACAGATTGCTTACAGGCAGGCAGACACAGATAAAGCGGGTTGACAGGCAGGCAGGTGCATGTAGGCGGGTAGGCAGGTAGGTACTGGTGGCTCGAAATCAAAGAAACATGGCAACATGCTGCTCTGATTAACTGCTGTGAAGCAAACATATGAGGTCTAGCCGACAGGTCCTGATGCATCTCATGTCATTATCCATGTAGTTACTAGGTGACAGTTTAAACATTTGCTTCACTCATTAAATACAGCAGGTGGACTTTGCTATGTGATGTTGCCCTGAAGCTTGTTTTCATAAAAATTTGAACATTTGGGTGCTTTTTATTTCAGGTGAGGCACTGCGCCTCCTATATATGATATTGCTGCAGGAAATTCTGGTTGGTGAATAAATACTTTTAGTTGCTCAGATCAGAAAGTTGTCATATAAATAATATTTTTGAAATGGTCATTTGTAACAGCATTGACAACTGAGGTCATCCTGCGGATACGTTCGCCACCACCCAGTGCAATATATTTCTGTCGCTTCACCTTCAACTGATGAATACCTGTCATCCCAAACATTTCTCAGTGCTCTGGCTCTAAACAACAGATTCAAATGGGCTTGCTCTCAGTTGTTTGTCTTTACCTTTAAGGTAGTGTAAAACCTATATGCCTCTAGGTCTTGGTTCTGTGCATTTTGCTTGCAGTGCCAGGACTCTGGCCTCTTGCACTCCTTTCAATAGTGAGTTCTTTATTTGTATTTACCATTTGCAGTGTATAGGTGTTATATAATAGATTATAATAATGTATAATAATTATAATTTTAAGAGAAGTCAGATGCTTCCATGGCAATGATTACAGATGTTTGTCTCAATTAACCCACAGCTCCGCTGTAGGAAACATGGGAATACTGCGCAACACCATTCAAATTAAATCTAATGCGCTGGCTAATTACAAAATGTATTTTGCATTCTTCCACACTCACCTTCAACTTAATTACAGTATTCTCTTTTATTCTCCCTCCACTTGGGATAGAGAGAGTTTCTGGCAAATTCAATTATCTAGCTGAAAGATACTGTTCTTTAACTACACATGTGCCTGGCCCTGATTCAATTTATTTCTCCTCCTCTCAGCACTAAGGTATCTCTCTTTTTCCCCAATCTTCGCTCTGTCATCAACAATTAAATCCTGATATTATACTATATGTAAAAAAAAAAATCTACTATTTCATATTATTATATTTCTCAGAGTGTTTGTCTTGTAAATACTGTAGGAATTAAAATGACGCTGTCTGTTGGGATGGAGTGGGATTCTGAGTTCGGCAAGTTGAAAGAGGCTTTTGTCCAGGCTCATGTTGGACGAGGGAGAGAGGAAGCTCTAGAGAAAACGATTGAGAGCCAAACAGACAGAGGGAGAGATTAAAAGAGTCTTCCACAGGCCTTTAATCATGAAACTCATAAAGAGCAAGAAACAGCATTGTCCCATGGTTCTCTGCCATTCTGTTGTGATCCAAAGCACACACCCACCCACCCATCCCCACACACACACACACCCACCCATCCCCACACACACACACCCACACCCACCCACACACACACACACACCCACCCACCCACCCCCAGGCACACACACACACACACACACACACACCCACGCACACATGCAAACGCAGGCACGTGCGCACACACACACTAAAAACCTGCAAATCAAACCAGACATCACCTGTCATAGAGGATCCTGAGGTTTTCTCTTTTTCATTACAAAATCCTGTTTGTCTTTGCTGAGGTTGCAAGAAGTCAAATCATACAGGGAACTGTCCATATGCTGCTGCTGGTAAACCCCACCAATTCTTGAATTTACTGTTGCGCTGAAATTAATAATCAAAAGCCTGTAACAAACCAGTATACCTATCTATACAACAATATGCCAAATGTAGGCAAAGAATGCAGAAATGATTAGTTTTTCTTCGGAGCATGAATGTCAGCTGCTGTAATATATGGTATTATTGTGAGTCATGCATGCAATCCTATGTGGGATGTTAAGAATACTCTGGTTTGAATGTCAAGGCAGGTGGTAGGTAGCATGCAAGGGACAAGCGGTGAGAGAAGGAGAGTTCTCACCCACTTTGTCAATAAAAAATATGTTTGTGGAGTCATTCCCAGAACTCAGCAGTTATCTGCATCAATACAACATCATTATTTCCCATAGCAACGATGGCCAAGACTATGAAAATAAACGCAAGTTGCACTAAACTGTAAAAACGTAAAAACAACACATTTTGTTAGTTTTTAAGTCCAGTGAAACACAATATGTACATATTGTCACAATAGGTTTCAACTATAAGATAATGTTGATTTATTGCTCAACCCTACATGAATTTGCAGGGAATACCATAGGGCTGTAATTATAGATTATTTTTAGTATCAATTAATCTGCTGATTATTTTCTTGATTAATCATTTAATCGCAAAAGCTGAAATTAGAGAATACTTGGCATTTTTGCATGAAAAATGACTTAATTGGTTCTAATATCGTTTTTGTCAGTCGATTAATTAACTAGTCACAACAGCTCTACACAGAAACTTTGAGAAATGACCAGGAGTACATACTTGTACATACATACTTGGCATGCAAAACACACCTTTAGGTTTTAAAACATCCTCCCTCCTCCCTGGGTGAGATACGTTTTTCTACACAGCACAAGCTTCATCACTGGCAAATAAAAGCTGCCAAGCAGCATAATGACATAATAAAGTTTCCTCCCAACACAACCAGCTGCTTTGACCTTTGATGTTTTTGACCTTCCTCATAACTCAGATAATGGCTTTTGATTGAATAGCTGTGAGAATGTGTAGGGAGGTGTTTGTGTGCTCGTGAGTGGGATGTAAAAATGTAAGTTGCAGAGTTTGACACCCGCTCTATCAGCTCTGTGAATTGTGGAAATGCATCGATTGTTGCGACAACGTTATTGTGCCCCAGCTGGGGAGGAAGATAACAGAGATAACATAGCTCGTTTCTCATGAGAGCATGCTTCTGTCTGTTTCCCTGCCTCTGCCCTAGGCTGCGCATCTGAACAGCTGTGTGTCTATGGACTCGCTCTGTTTATGTTGGTTGGATGTACAGTAATAGGCAGTGTCTCAGAGGCAATGCTAAAGATAACACAGTTGCAGCTGCTGTGTGCGTGAGAGAGTTACTTGTTTTCCGCCGCAACCAAGCTGATAGAGAGAGGCATTGCAGTCAGGTACTAGGGTTTGAAATTTGAGGTAACCACACATGTAAACAAACACATGTATGCACTCGCCAAGTCGTATCTTCTGCCTTTTATTGTACTGCAGCGTGTGGAGGAAATGGTGCAATATGTTAACCAAAGATGGCTCCAAGGTTAAACGTTTGCCTGTGCTCTGCCCCATGGCAGTTATGCTGATGAGAAGAGCAGATTTCCAACACTATTAGCCTTCTTTCTGTGTAGTCCTTTGGATGGTGATGAAGTAGTGCTGTACATGTGCAGGTTTCAGGGGAATGAGAGATTAGAGGAGGTCTTATGTGAACTAATAAGACTGCAGAGCACCTGAAGGTGAAGTTTGCTCTGAGCACTACGGAGCAGCGGCACAAAAGAGGTTCTGTAAACCTTTGCAATTGGCTGAAGAGAAATTAGTGGTTTCACAGACAGAGAAAAGTAGATAATGAATGAGCACAGATACACATTCATCCCCCAGCATGACTACAAACACCTGAACCTCTCCTGCCTGCTTTTCCTCCTGCTCGATTATAGTTTGAATTTCTTAACCTTCTGCTTGCTTCTATTTTGCTCACCATTCCTTTCAAACCAAAACCCTCATCCTATAGTTCCTCTTTCTTCCTGCTCTGCCCCACTCATCTTTCTTCTTTTGTCTGATGTGTGTCCCTCTTCTCCTCTCCACGCCCCCTCCCCCCCCCCCGCTACTCTTCATCTTCACCCTTCCCTCTTGAGCCCAGAATGAGCCTCATTTCACTGCCGGCTCATTGTCAAAGAGAAAAATGAAAACGTAAGACACTGAGGGACACAAAGCAGGCCTTTGACAGTAATGGGATTATGAGGTGGGGATTGAATATTAAAATAATGGAGAGGAAATGCAAAATGTCAAATGGACATCTGAACAGAAGGCTGGCAACACTGTATCACTGCTAGAAGTCTTGCATGCGCTGTGCTGTGACTGGTGGTGGATGCATGAGAGGTGACAGGGAAAACAATTAAGGCTCCCACAGTCTGTTAAGTATTCCATTATGTGCCATCTCGTGCTGCCTAAATGAGGAGTGAAAGAAAAGGGGAAGGTTGGTAGGCAGAACACTGGAGGAAGACATCCCATTGAAACCACGGCTCCCTCGATCATCCAAGGACAGCTTGCTAATAGAGTTTACATGCAAGCAGCATCTCTCTCTCTCTCTCTCTCTCTCTCTCTCGCTTTCTCTCTCTCTCACACACATGCACAGGTCTAGAGCATACATGCATACCATTTGCACACTTCTCTGACTTTGAGACAGCGTGACACCAACACAACCTCTCCACACACTGGAATTCATCAAAATCAGTATGCTATGCTGTTGTGTCAGCCGTTTGTGTGTGTGCTAGTGTGTTTAGTCAGCAAGACTTGAACTGGGACAAGCAGGCCTGTTAGTTTAACCTTGTGCCCTGCATGCATGCCCAGCAGATAATGGGCACCGTTGGCAGGAGCCAGTTAGTGTCCTCTGACTTCGCATCTGCTATGTGGTCTGGCCAAGCGTGATGCCAGTTTCTGGAGAGGCAGGCTGATGCGTCTTCAGACTGATTTAATTCACACTTCTACATCTCTATTTTAACACATTGCAAGGTGACATGCATGCGTTCGTTGTCTCAGCTTTGGTTGTTTTACATCAACGGTTGATGCTGGTTTTTACAGGATTCACCTTTCAAAGCAGCAGCAGGGCGAGAGGCCCCTGCTCAAAGCTGCCATCGAATCCCTAATCCCTAAGGGGAATGTCTCTGGCTGACTTTTTGGTTTCGCTGGCTGACTGGTTGGAAAATGAGATCCCTGGTGTCACTGTCGACAAAATCTCCCTTTGAAATGATAATTTCTGTTCTTGTTGTATGCTGTGGGTTACTTAAAGGACAGGGACATCTGTCTTGAGAATGAAATACCTTGTGCAATAAGGACTGGTTAAGGCAGGCAAGGGTGGATTTATATAACATAACAATATAATAAGGACAGCCAATATCTCAATGTTAGGATTTATCAACTTTCATTGTATTATCTGGTGATTATAGAGTTGAGGTAGGCAGAGCTATTTTGGGCGCCCCTGGTTCTGGGAAAAAAAAAAGTCCTGTTTATTTTTCCCTTAGATATTGTTAGGTGACTCACAGTTGGAGCACTTCTACAGCTCCGATCAGCATGAAACTCTGTTGGTTAAACCATCAGAACAAAAGATGAACAATTGAGTCTGTAAATATTTAGTTCTTTAAATTTCTTAAAAAAAGCTTAAAATTCTGTGACATGCGCCACTAATCGGGGTTGACAGCTAAGAATTCCGATGTTGAGAAAACTGACAAGACAATCTGCAACTTAAATCAGTTTTCTTTTGGATTCTGTCTGAATTTTGGATTAATTCAGCAACTATGGCGCTATGTTTTGTTCACAAATTCACTTTGCCCCTCTGACTGGCTTCTTCTCCATGTCAAAGGTGGCCGATGCGCATGGGTATTGTAATATTTAGACCTGCCCTGCATGCCAAACTTATGAACAAAACATGATTTCTCAGAAACTAAGTAGAAATTAATCTGCTGGCCATGATATAAACCTGTATGAACCTGAGATAGTCCTGGCTTGCTATGTGAAACATAAAAGAAATATGAAATGGGAACACAGAATGGGGGAAAACACTTCTGGAAACAGCTCCTCTCACTTTGCAACTCTATTGTCTAATTGTAGCTGTCCAGATTAGTCATTTTAGGCTAAATGTAATTTAAAGGTGACAAAATGACTTTATTGAATTGATCGATTTGATTATTTTATGTGTGATTTTGCCAACCTTTGCCACAATGTGAGGGTGACAAATTAGAGTAAAAATCTATGTGTCTTAGTAAGGCGTTTGCCACCATGAGCCTCCAGAATAGCATCACTGTACCTTAGCATTGACTTTTGGAACTAATGGATGAACACCATTTTTCCCCATTTGGTGTTATGGTGATGGTGGAGAGCTCTGTCTAAACTGTAGGCGTGCAGCTGGGTAGATATCTGGATCCCCATGGGGAGGTTTCTGCATTTGTTATGTTTCTCTACTCATCCAATCAGGTTTTTCCTTTCGTTTCTCACAGAAATGTTCTTTCTGATATTATGATACCCAACTGGCCATGGACTCAACCGAAATATGAACTGAGAGCACAAAGATACTGTTTCCCCAATGAATATCCCAGACAGACATTGCACTGTTGAGGTAAAATGTAATCCAGACAGCTATCAGTTTTCAGATCCATGTTTACTACACAGTGTTGACCTGAGTGTGTTTTGCATGTCTAATAGAAACACGTGGCAAAAGGGGTGAAAGAACTGCCACACAAACACAAATTATAGTCCACTTAGTGGAAAAGGCCAAAGTTACAGTCCACACAGTAAGCTTGAACCAGTGTTCAAAATACAAGGCTGATATGAAGCCATTTTTATATAATATCGATCTTTCACTCAAACATTTGTTCAGACTGAAGTTCAGTTTCAGTTGCACAAATAGAAATGTGCATTTACTGTGACAGTATTTCACTGATGGGGATTATGATGTGGTTTTGTATTAAGACTCATAAACACACACACACACACACACACACACTCACACACACACACTCACTTCAGTTAGTCTGTGCCGGAGGCTCACTACAGGGCTCTACGGTGCAAAATAATGAAAAGACATTTTCAGTGATTAATACCCTTCTCTTCCAGCCTGTGGAAAACTGACACCTATACTCAATCATGTCCTGAATCTATTAGAAATTATTGATTGTATAGGAAAGAATGAGAGAGTGTGAAAGGCAGAGAGAGAGTTGACGATATAGAGATGGAGACAGATAGCACCAATAAAGTTGTTGTCCCTCATTGGTAATGCCTAACTTTTTTCATAACTATTCTAAACCGCGCAGACAAGTTCAGCAGACGTTTGAGGAATGCAGTGTAGTTCATGCAGTGTGTCTGGCCTCTAGAGCGCAAAGTCTGTGATGTGACCCTTATTTTTGATGTTGACCGTGTCTTGTCTGCTGTGGCAGTGACGGATGTGGAAGGATGCGAGTGGAGTGGGGAGAGTCGTATTCAAGGCAAAGCCATCCGGTGAACTCAACAACAGAAGAATGGGTCAGAATTCAGAGTGCTCAAAGACTGACAGGTTTCGTCTTATATTGAAATTGAAGTGATACCATGTCTGGAATGCCCTTTGTCGGTGAGATGAATTTAACCATATAAAAAAAGATATATAGACTGCAGGAGAAGTGTGTGTGTGTGTGTGTAGGTTTGGTTGGTAGGTCAACATTTGATTGTGATTCCTATAGACAAGTTTGGCATTTCATGTTGAGCTGATGCTGTCTGAGCCCTGACGCAGATATTCAATAAAAGCATTGCTTTGATGTGCCCAGTCTTCTGTTTTGGCCACTGACTGACCTCGGCAGATTGATTTATTTTTGGGGATGATCTGGAACTCAGATTTCCTCCAGTACATATAACATGATATGACATATTGATTTTAAGCCATAATTTTGAAATATACAGATAAAGAGATTTGATTCTATATCCTAGGGATATATTTGCGAGGCAAAGAAATTACCAATATATGTGACAGGAATGACAGCACGGAGACTGAAATCTGACTGTAAACTAGTAAACTGCAATGTCCAACACTGTCAAATATATTTACAACTTGTATGACCAGACATCAACACCATGAATCACATTCAGATTATCTTAATACAGAGGTTTTCAAACTGTGAGACACGACAAGTTTTGAATTGTGGGGGGACGCAGAGGTGGAGATGTGGGGCAAAGATACTGCGTGAGGTGAAAGGGACGGGCGCATGTTGGTGTTCTAAAATCACATTCATTATTGTAGCTTGACTTGGCCCACTCACCAACACGGTCAGCAGTTGGAGCTGCAGCAACTGCTGTGACACACAGCTCATGTAGGCAAATAAGGTACTTTAACACCATTAACGCCCGATTGCCGAGTAAAAGCAAATAGTACTCCTTCTCCGAGTCATAACTCAATCAACTCTGAACATACAGACTGTTTTACAGAATGTTTTTACATCTGATGTCCGTAGCAAATAAATCTCAGGAACTATGTTAATTACTAATTCTGCTTACTTTTAATGGTGCCAAATGCTGCATTATGGCAGAGAGTGTTGGGGGGGGGGGGTACAGATGTCTCGCTTGTGTCTGATGTGGGGCTCCACAGACTTTGAAAAGCCCTGTCTTAATACAATGTAGTTGAGTGCACATTCTAATATTTATCATTCAGTCAAGGACGGTCACTGCAGATGGTTGGAGACTGTTCACCCAGTTCACCATGAGAGCAACTCTTGGAGAGATAATGGTGTATATTGGATTCCCTCTTTTTTCTATATTGGATTAATACCCTGACACCATTGAACTTTGATTAAGAGAAGATAGTCATCAATACAGCTGCCATACTAATCCCCTCTATTGTTGGTTGAATGTCACCTCCTTTAATTAGCCCCCAGATTGGAAATCAGCCATCTACTCTGTGGCCAGTCTTGCCTTCTAACCTACTGTCCAGGAGGGAGACCAGATGACTCACGGGACTTGACCGTTTGTGAGACTACAGATGGAGTGCCCTCTAATTTTTCATTGTTATAATTTTCTTTTACCAAGATGGCAGAGCTGGCCACATGTAACTTTGCAAAGATAGTTTTCCCTCTGTTGTTGCTCTGTAACTGAACAGAGGAAAGTAAAAAAACAAACAAAAAGCCTGTTAGATTACTGCAAACATTTAACGTAGTTTAACTCTCAGAATGCGATGTGTTCAAAGGAAACTGCACACCCGCATCATGATTCCACAGTCAAGGTTGGCAAAAGGAAGAGTGATGAGAAGTCTGTGATTATACCAACAGCATAATTAGTCATCAGCCAGTCACACTGGGTGACCACTGATCAGACAGTAACACTGATTACCGATTTTAATGTCCACTGAGGCAGCAAGCTATCATTCTGGATAGAAAGAACCTAACAATCTTACAAAGTAGATTCTCCTTAACCCTCCCTTCATCCGTTCTCTACAAAAGTAGCCACAGACACACTTCAAGTCATGAATTCTAAGAACTAAACTGCTGAATATCTCATCATCATAATTTCACTGGGCTTAATCCTGGCTGTTGACAGTGTGGAATTAAATGTTTGATTAACTTAAGCTAGACATTAGATGTTTTCACTGACTGTGTTTAGAGCCATTCCCGCCCACACACACAAACAAACTTCAAAAAGAGTCTTAAGGCTAAAATGTGTACAGTAAATATTGTACATGCATGTGGTGTGTGTTGTGCAAAGATAAACATATGCCTGTATTATCCCCAAACCTTCATCTGGGCAGGCCGCAGTCACACACACTCAGACAGGCACACGCACACACAATGACATTTATTCATTGGCATTTAAATTAATTTGGCCTCAGGGTCTCAGGGAATATTTGGATCCATAAAGGAAACCCCAAATGGCCACTGTCATTTACTTACAAAAGTAAAATTGTCAGACAGCTCTGACAATATAAAGGAGATCTGTGTAGCATGTGTTTTTGCCACGGTCTGCAAAATGTAATAAACCGTAATAGATGTCCAGTAATCGACTTGCCATCTCTGTCAAAGCAA
Organism: Gadopsis marmoratus; assembly: GCA_036023855.1. Classification (NCBI taxonomy): domain Eukaryota; kingdom Metazoa; phylum Chordata; class Actinopteri; order Centrarchiformes; family Percichthyidae; genus Gadopsis; species Gadopsis marmoratus. The sequence goes on from JAVQJF010095126.1 coordinate 22,828, forward strand.
ATCTTATTCATTGTCAGATGTGCTTGACAATGAAGTGGCAACTTTATGAGCTCTGCAGTTCAGTGTTGGTGTTCTTGAGCAGATAGCAAGACCTTTCAGTCTTTTCGATCTATATTTCCCTGTGGTCTGTTAGTGGGATTTCACAAGTGTCAGAGCCGTGTGTGTGTGTGTGTGTGTGTGTGTGTGTGCGCGCGTTTTAAGTAGAATGGAACAGGTGTGCCTCTCCACACTCTCTGCAATATTCAATAATTACAAATTAACATTCATCAACATACACATGAAAGCCACATTTAGAAGCCGAATAGTGCTCATGTTACCTAACCCACCCACCCCCTCCTCTCTCTTTGTTAACAGCACTCCTGGTGTGTAAATACCAGCCTGGTGATTAATGGTAGGATGTACTGCGAGCCCTGTCGCGTCTCTGTCACATCATCTATCATACAACCCAGGATGACCAACAGCAATGACAAGATGAATGGGCCTGATGAACCGGCTCTGCTGACCGGTTACTAAGCTGGCTAGAACTGTTCACCTTTTTGTTATAAGTTACGCAACTAGCTAGCTGAAAATGTGCCTCCCAAAACCCAAACACTGGGCTCTGCTTTGTCAACCTCTTGCCACTTTAGCTCAAAAAATAAATTTGCAGTGCTATTCATAAAGCATTTTTTATCATGCCTTCAACGAACAAACAGAGGTTAACATCCCTTAATACCTAAAAAAGAAAAAGTCCTGTTCACATTCGGTTTTCACTCCTTTGCATGGATGAAGACCAAGTTCCATATGTTCAGCCAGGTGGTTATTAGTTATGTGTTCAAATGGCATTGTTCTCACCTGTCACAAGAGAACCAAGCAAGAGAATTAAATGCTCCACAGAGTGATTGAACTGCTGCAGACATGACTGGTGTGAACATGCCCTCAGGGTGCTACAATGAAGCACAGTGTAATCAGAGAGCCAACACATTACATCTGGAGCTGAACCCACATACCTCAAGGGCATACCATGCCCTTTCTGAAAGGCTGCGCTTTGCTTTTTGCCATAACGTGGCACTTGGCTCTCACTTTCACAGGCGCAGCCCGGTCATCACCCCGGACTCTTCTCCCTCCTGGTCTCCAGTGGTGAGCTGACCTTCTCACTAGTCGAAAGAGCAGAGTCACACCCTTTCTTTGATTGGAGGCTGAAAAGTCAGAGGTGATACACATATCTGCTATTTAACTGATCTCCTCTCTCATAGTTATAAATAGTTCCTTGTGTGTTCTTATACTGTATCCAAGTAAAAGTACAGTACTTTTTACTGTTTGTAGACACACTTTTTACACTCCGATTACCTCATTTTCTTTCCTATAACTCCTCTCACTGATTGCAATAATGTCACACCCTTCCACTCCTTTATATTGGCTGCTTATAATATTACTGATTTATGTAATGAAGTGTTGGACTCACTGCAAGGCGCTCTGGATGAGAATGCCATTGAGAAGGTCATTCTCTCATACCATCCATAGAAAATTAAGATTCATGAGCAATGTACCATAAATACCATAAACTATACATTTATGTCTAATAAATCACTTAATGGTCTTTGGTATTGAAGTGTTGAAGTGGTCTGTATGTTTTATAACGTGTTGAAAAGTCCACTCATCCCACTGCTAAGAAAATTGCCTTCAAGTAACCTATTTGCACTGTACTATTATACCTTGGAGTCCCTGTGTGATATGTAATAAATTATCTTAACCCTGTGTGAACCTGCTGAGTGTATGAATTGAAGGGTAAAAATTCCATTGTAAACACCAAATATATTTCACCAAACACAGAGGTGATCAACAATATGAAGGATGCAGTGAAAATGATTAATAAGAGCATTGAAAGAATTTCAGTGCCAAACTCCGGATTCACGTGAGGTTCCAGGGTCATTCTGGTCCAGTGGGAACGAGGCCATATTCCAGCGATTCAGAGCACCTCCCCTTGAGTTTGAAATTTAGCTAAGTCCGCTGACGTTCCCAGGGGCCATCTGCACAGAGCTGGCTAAGCCAGCGGATCGTGGCTGCTATGCTTGACCTCCCGCCAGTCGGAAATAAGAATCTACAATAGAATGGGTCTGTGCTCAGCATAAAAACAACATCTAACTTTAGAAAACCAGCTCTTGGTGTCAGAGAGAAAGAGAGAGTGAGGTAGAGGTTTATTCACTCTGTTGAATTTTTCTCTAATTATGAGGATCAATTGTGTGTTGAAGCGATATTTATTGTGAGCATTTTGAAAGAGATTCCCCTGAACGTCTGAGGAACAACACAACGTGTTGCTGTCACGGCTGGGACGTGTAGGCAGCAGAGGAAGGACCCAAATTCAGACAGTGCTGGCAGGTGGGAGCAGTTCAGTGATTTATTTGTAAGAGATGAGCTTACATGTGGGAAATGCAGGTAGACAGGCAGGCAGAAACACAAGCAACAGGTTGTCCAAATCCGGAGGCAAAAACACGGGGCAAAACAGGAACATGGAAACAAAATACAGTCCAAGCCATAGTATGACCGGTGAAGTAAACAGGGGTACAAACAGCGTGCAAACCAAATTAACCAAAAGTATAGCAGTATAAATAGACCAGGGACCAACGAGGGAACAAATGACAGATGGGAACACTAGGGAACAGGTGTGGCTAATCAATGATGCACAAGGGCAGGAACTGAACAGACAGGAAAGATGTCAAAATAAAACAGGAAACACACACAACAACCCACCAAACCCAAAATCCCCAACCCCCAAAGTTGTGGGAGGTCTGAGACGTTCCAGGTTTATAATGACCCGAACATACAGAAGTTTAAACATTCAGTCGTTATCTTTTTTCATATCATTTAAATGTTCACTACTTTAATCAAAAGAAAGTTATTACTGGATGACAGTCCTGTATTTCCCAACACATGCGTGCATGATGAACTTAGCATAATAGCATACAGTGTTAGCATTAATATTAATGTGCAACTGAGGCTGAATTCAGTCATTGGTTTTGGAGTGAAAAATCTGACATGTCTTGTTGGTGAAAAGTCAGATGATCAGACGTCATTAGGATTCACCCTCTGTGAATCATGAATGTCTGTCTCAAATTTAATGGTGATCTGTACTACAGTTCTTGAGATATTGCTCTCTCCGACGGAATGGCCAACTGATATATTAGAACCACACGAGCAAGGCTAAAACAAAACAGCATCAGCGATTTCAGCAAATTCTCAGCAATGTCATGTGTTCACATTCACGTGATAAAGACCTCTATTTTGGTGAAATACTGTGACACATTAGCCACAAACTCTGCACACCGAGGAGGGGGGTTGGGGTACATGAATGGGTCAATAAAACGTCCGACTTTGACGTGGGGGACCACTGTTCGCCTCTTGTTTCCTACCAACTGTTCACATTGGTTTTGTTGAACCATGACTGCGATCATCCCAGAACTTTAACCAAATTGTTATTGTAGCACAAACCACAACCTTTCCCTAACTCTAACCAAGACGTTTTTATGCCTAAACCAAATCAAACTTTAACCATAGTGATGTCATGCCATGTCTGTTTTATTTTAATTTCTTAAATGCACCTTTGAAATCTTTTACTACCCCAGTATTGGATGTAACCGTGCCCGTGACTGCTATCCCACAGTATTATATACAAACAAGTGTACCATATCAGTAAATGTTATTGAAAACGGTGATAAATGACATGATGTAATACATTAAATGAAAAGTTCAACATATAGGGGAATTTGCGTATGTGCTTACTTTCTGAGAGTTTCTGAGAGATAAGTTCGACACCACTCTTATGCTTGTTTATTGTGTGGAGCTTCAGCTGGGAGGCGATTGGCTTGGCTTAAAATAAGACTGGAATCAGGTTAGGAACCACAATGCTTAATATGTGGGTGGAATCGTTTATGTCTCATAAGCCCCAGGTTCCTGATCTCTGCTCTGAGCAGTATGTATGCACGCCTACAGTGCAGTAAAGATATGCAGCCTGTCTACACACCTTTACATATGACTGAACAGCACAGCTCTCTCGCTGTCGTTTATTTATTCAGTTAAGCCGTGTGTCTCTCAGAGAGTAACCTTGTCGCTTTCACATCTGTCTCTTTTCATGATGATATCTGCCGTCACACCTTTCACATTTGCACACAGAAGGACCGTTGAACTATTCACTCTGCACCTTTTTTTCTAAACCCCAACACACACACACACACACACGAGAGAGAGAGAGAGAGTAGAAACCCATTACCATTGACATATCACAGCTTGCAGTATGCATGACCACCTTGCCATTATCTCAACGCAGGAATAATTTGAGTGTCAGATGTTTCGTCAGGAGCTGAGATTATTCACCCTGTCACAGACTGTGGAGTTGCAGCCGGTGAGAGAGTTAAATTTAGTCCCTGTATGAAAATTACAGTGGTGATGGGGGAGATCTGACCAGGCATGTGACTTATGGTTGTACAGATCAGCTTATTAAAATGTGATGTGTTATCCCAGTTTTAAGATCGTTACAGCAAAGTCCTATTATCTCTGCTAATGACCTCATCATTCAAAGTGAGCAAGCTTTATTCACTCTCCTCCAGATCCACAGAACAAAAGGCC
>JAVQJF010095129.1:0-30092 GCA_036023855.1 Gadopsis marmoratus
GTGTGTGGGTGTGGGTGTGGGTGTGTGTCTGAAGGATATGGAGTGTGAGCTCTTATGTGTGTCCTGGCTCCCGTGGGTACCTGCATCAGTGCCTGTTCCTGCTGACAAAGCCACTTTGCATGTACACACACACACACACACACACACACACACACACACACACACACACACACATCTCTGCACACATTCCTCACTCATTCTCTTCTATTCTCTCTGTGGACCAGTCGTTAATCACATTTTAGGCACAGACACCAGAAACTTCTTCACACAACAAATCACGGCATACGCCATGTGTCTGTGAATTATCATAAGATGGGTAAGGATGGAGGCGGAAAACCGGGGAATGTTTCAACAGGTTTGTTGTTTTGCGAACTGCTACTAATATTAGTTTTTTTGTGGGTTTCTGACATCTCCAATCAAAAGAACATAGCACAGTGGAACATCCGCATCACTGGCTTCCTGCTCGAACCTCAGCCTAAAAATAGAGCACAGTGAAAATTGCAATTGCCCCATCCTCATCAATAAGGTTAGACAAATTGACATAACCTGTGGGTTTTACCAGAGGTCTTATCATTATAATCTATTTTTCACCTATGAGCAAGTGATTGTTACTGGTGTGCATATTGTGTAAGCTTGTAGTGCATTACACTGTAATAACATGTTGATAACATGTCATCTCTGTGGAATGAGAATGATGAGGAAGGAAAACCCCTCATCAGACAGCAGGAGGATAGACTGGATGCAACCAGTGTAGGTCACCTCAGGGCACCGCAGCTGATTTTGCTGGTCAGATGTGTCAGTAGATTCAGGGCTGCTGTGTGTTAGTGTGTATTGTTCTGGGGAGAGTAGCACTGTACACTGTATGTGCACTGTAGGGTGTGCTTAATGTAGGCTGGACTCTGGTATTCCTTTCCCTCATCTTCCTGGAAAGGCCCTGACTGTGTGTTTCCCCGCTCAGAGTTGGCAGTCTAGACAGCCATGAATAATGTAAGCAATGCTCTCCCCAACCTTAAAACCTTCTAATCGCCCTGTTTAAGGGCTGCATCAACAGCTATGCCAGAGATCATTAAACTTACACTCTGATAACCAACTACACGAACAAAGACATTTATCACAGGGGGGTTGGGGAAGACAATTTGTATTGCACTTTGTGCTTTCCCTCCTGCTCAGTCGTTCTATTTTCTGCACAGCATCAATCTTCTTCTTCTTCACCTTCTTTACTTCTTTATATCACCATGTTTAGCCACTTGGTTGCTCACTCCCCTTTATCAACTGTTTTTAGTGTGTTCAGTCATGATCTAATATATATATATACCTTGTTTAGAAGCTCCGTTCCCTCCTGATCTAACTTATCTACATGTAACTCTAGAGAGTAATGCGTCCCTCGGGCTCAACAGCTCAAGGCAGAAGAGATGTAGCTGCCACCATATACAAAAGTCTTCCTACACAGCTGAAAAGGTGGAAGACAGGCAAATGATGCTGCCTAATTGCGGTGTGTTGTTGGTAAAAGTCTGCTGTAATCAAAGCGCTGGTCTGCTTGGAGAAATGCACACTAAACAGATGATCGTCCCTGAGCAGATGTGGGGGAACGTGGAGATGGAGCCGAGAATCTGTCAAGTTGTTTCCAAGAGGAAGACTGATTCTCTTTCTTTTCTTCCACTGTAAACTGGCTATAATGAAGGCTGGCTGTGCAGAGTGGTTTTTTTTTTTAGACACATGGAGAGAGCAAAAGTGTGGCTCATTAAAAAAAAAAAAAAAACTGTCAGTGCTGCCTTGCCACCACTGGCACCTTGAGCTGCAGTCTTCTGCTGGGCCTGTTTATTCAGCCACTGGATCACTGATTCAGCCTTTTCTCTTTCTCCCACCTCTTCCGACTTCATCTCACACCTACGTCATATGCATATCTCTAATATTAAGCAACATCTATGCATTTTCTGTCTCATTCATTCCACCTCCTCACATACCTTGTTACCTTCTCTCGTGGTATGTTCTTGGCAGTCCGAGGTAGTGCGCGCTGTCTTCACTATTACAGAGATCTACAGCTGTGAGGTGAACCTAAACTGCGTCCTCCGTCAGTGAGCTCTGATCGTCAGAGTCTGACGGAGTCGGTGGGGTTGCAAGTAGTGTCGATGTGTTCAACGATGATTGATACTCTGGATGAGCCCGTGCTGGAACTGTCAGCAGTTGGGCATGGATACACAGTGAAACTGTTATGATTGGCCCCATCCATTCCCAGAATGTGTTTTGATTGGCTGCGATACAAGAATCCTGTGTCTTGAGTTGAGATGGAGTGCAGGATTTGTAGTAAGTGGGAAAATATTACAGAATGTACATCTTGATAAAAGAGATTTCATTGTACCCTCAAGTCACGATGATCAGCTGTACTTGGCTACTCATAATCACAGCTCTCTAGTAGTGTGTGAGTGGGAAATATTACAATAGATCCATCTTGATAAAAGTTTTCAGAGTGCCCTTTCACAACAGGCTTCATAACAAGCAACCACTTGTGGCTCCTCATAAACACTGCACCCTGGTGGCTGAGCGGCGTAGGCCAGTCACTGTCAAGTCCCTTTATCCACTAGAAAACAGCACCCCTCCATTTACGCCCTTTAACTTTTGTGCCAGATCAGATAAGCATAGGCTATATTTCCAACATTTGTTTTGACTCCTTGCCCTGACGCTGTGGTCTCCTCTGTTGGTGCCTGTGCTGTGGATGTCGCCTGGCTGGCCCTGAGCTGCCCTGAATCCTGCAGAGCGGAGCAGTCATCGATCAGATATGAATAAGATCTGTCTGTTTTGAGTCGAAGTCTTGATTTGAAGGGAGTTATTTAATTTTAATCTTTGAAGGAGATTCACACACATTTAAGTGTTTACAGTATTTGGGCATACAAGATGCCTTTGTGCTCAGATCGCCATGCCTTTTGAAAGTGTTACAATAACAGAACATCTTGACCTATTTTTTTCCTAATAGATTTACAGTGCCTCTGTCTCCCGAATCACTGCACAATATCTTCTTATTAAGAGTTGAAGCCAGGACGGATGAGAGTAATAACATGTTGCTGATGCAATTACCTTGCTAATGTTCTCATTACAACACTGACCACACTCAACACTACAGCAGGAAATATATCCCTATTTGTCATAGTATGATATGTGGGGACAATTTTTAATAGGGAGTTTCATAATAGGACACTAATGATTTTGGCTTTCTACTCTACCAGCATAACTCTTCTTCAGAATGCATGGCAGGCTTTTTGTAGACGCTTGGGATGTCAAGAAGCCTAAGTAAGCTCCACAAGGTCCTGTGTGTTTTGCTGAGCAATTTTTCAGCAGAGCAGGACCTTTCTTTATTACCTCTTTGTTTTGTGCTTTTATTTAGAACAACTTTGTATTTCTGTTTTTATTGCAAAGTGGAGATGAAAAAACAGAAGTGGGGAATATTTTTACTGCACATTGCTGTACTGTAGCCTTCTGTGAGAACACATTTTTTTGGAATCTAATAAATGTAAATAATTTAAATAATCTTCAGTTTTTATGATTAAGGTAGTGAAACAGGGTAATAAAACTCAAGGGCTACAATCAAAAGTTTTATAATGTGGTTGAGAGATTTCAATCCTTAAAACTAAAATGTTAAACCATCTTAATTAATAATTCAACTTGGTCAACAAAAACAGCTCTAATGAAGACATCACTTTTGTATATTGTTTCTTTAATGGAGAATTAAACAAAGTAACATAGAACACAGTTTCAGGTACAGCTGTTTATTTTAAATTCATAATTCTAACATTATTTACATCATATAATTTCAGTAGTTCAAGATTAACAGCTGATATGAAAAATATATAAAAGGTGTTTTGAAGGGAGATCAAATCAATAGGTAATATTGATAATGATCTCAGGAAAAATAGTTAACCATGATGGAATAAAACAAACAAAATCAGAATGACAGCATTTTGTTGGGATGGGCGATCAGATAGACATGAATATATTTCCATTTTTGTAACTCCTTCCTTGTCTTTTCCATGTTTCTTTAGACCCATTCGGAAGCTGAACAGCTAACACTCTTGACTACCAACCAAGGAGATGCAGCGAAGACCTTTGGAGGGCTGTAAGAATGGCTGAGGCTGGACAGAAGCATATCAGCTTTGTACAGAGAGAGGATCCATGTTTACTTGCATCAATGCAGCTCCAGGGCACCTTTTAATAATGCCTCATTTGGTTCTCTTGCATATCTTTTGGCCCACACTGAAAAAGGCCCTCAGTTGGGATTTACAACTCATTCTGTTGATGTTTCACTGCCTCTGACCTCTCTGCTGCCATGCTGTTAGCCCCATGAGGCTCAGAGAGCCCTTCCTTGTCTGTCTTTGAGGCCTCCTCCCCACTCTATGGAGGCTGAGCCCAGCCTTCCGGCTGATGGGGAGCGCTCTGGAAGGCAAGAGCAGCAGCATGTGACAGCTGAATCCTCACTAGGATCTTGTCCACCTCAGCAGCCCCAGCAGCCTCCTAATCCTCGCCCTGTACACAGAGCATTGGGACGCCTGCAAAATCGCCAAACCAAACGCACTGACCTTCTGCTTCGGTTACAGCAGCAGCAAGCAGTAGCATGGCATCAGTCAGACACCGCAGGTCCCTCAGGAGGCAGCTTCTCCTCCCTCCCCTCTACTTCCTCCACCCGGGGTGAGCATGGTCACAGGGTTCCATCTCAGTCCAGCCAAGAGGCCCTTGAACACGTCAGCTCACCCAGAAAAGGGGAGAAGAAACCCCCAAAACCAGGGAAATATGTGTGCACTTACTGTGGTCGTCCGTGTGCCAAGCCAAGCGTTCTTCAGAAACACATTCGCTCCCATACAGGAGAAAGACCCTACCCTTGTGCCCCCTGTGGCTTTTCTTTCAAGACCAAGAGCAACCTGTACAAGCACCGCAAGTCCCATGCCCATCGCATTAAGGCAGGCCTGGCGTCCAGTCGTGATGAGCCCAGTTTGTGTGGACCAGAGGGCAGTGGCGTTGGAGAAGACCCTGAGGAACACACAGAGGGCGAAAGCACAGAGTCTGAAGAAGAGACGGGCCAACACAAAAAATCTTCCTCTAAGGATATGCTGGGCCAGCAGAGGAAAGTTTGTAAGGAGCTTCTGGGAGGCTCAGGGGAGAGCCAGAGGCCTGAAGACTCCCAGGCTGTCAAGCAAAGGCTCGCACTGAGGCTTAGTGAAAGGAAACGTGGCCCGATGGCTTCCCCAGATGACCCTCCTTCCTCCCTCTCCACCTCATCTTCTTCTCTAGGCCCTGGCAGTAAGGGCAGCACAGAATCTGGCTATTTCTCTGGATCAGGCAGCACGGACCTGTGCCAAGTTAGCCCTCCCAGTGCTAGTGCCAAAACCTACGCAGAAATTATTCTAGGGAAATACGGAAGGCTGGGAGGGCAGCAGCGCAGTCCCCATCAGCAGCAGCCTCATTCTTCACTTTCCTCATCCTCAGGAACGGAAGACAAGAGCATTCCATTTGCTGTACCCAAAACTCAAGTAATAGAACATATTACCAAGCTCATCACTATCAATGAAGCAGTAGTAGACACCAGTGAGATTGACAGCGTAAAGCCCAGACGCTCCTCTCTGTCCAGGAAGAGCAGCATGGAGTCACCCAAATTCATCACCCCTAAAGATCCCTATGCATTCGATCCCAAAGCAGAAGCCCCTGGCCCCAGTGGTTTGAGGCACCTCCACAATCCTGAGGCAGATCCACCAGGTACCCAGGAGCTGTCAACAGTTCCTCTGCTTAGAAGCCACTCAATGCCATCATCTACCAGCCAAGGAGAGCCCTCCACCTCTTGCACCATGTCTCCTGGAGGTTATCGTCTCTGCCAGTCATTCGATGAACAGCAAGCAGTGGTAGCAGAGATGAGGGTTGGCCATGTCCAGCGCATGCTGAGGCGCCAGCCTGCCATAGAAGTTCCACTGGGAGCTGAGGTAATGCTGGAGGAGGCCGGGCCCACCTCCTCCTCCATAGCCAGAGGTACTGAAGTAGCAAGGCAGCCACAGCAACAACAACAGCAATGGAGTCCAAGCCTGTTTGAATGTGAAGCATGCGGGGCCCACTTCCAACACAGTGAAAGCTACGAGGCCCACAGAGGCATATGCCCAGGGCAGCAAACACCAGAGCAAGAGAGCAGGGATGTGAGTAAAACATGCAGAGAGGATCGCCCCCAGATGATGATGCACTATAAGTTCCGAGCACTAGCCATGGCTGTGAGGAAAAGGAGGAAAGAGGAAAGTCTGGAGGAGGATCCTCCCAGCCCTGGATATGTAGCCATGTCAGCCAGCTCTGCAGGCCTCAATCCTGTGCCAAGCAGACCAGAGCACAGCCAGGCTCTCTCAGGTTTGTTTATGTATCCTTGCAGTAGCAGATAAAATGATAACATTATCATTTGTGAGCTGTAAGTTTATTTTTTTCATACCCTTTTATCTTCTTTTAACATCTGTGAAACCTAAATAGTTAAAAAAAACATGTACATAACATATCTGTCAATATCTGCATCTACATTATTGATGTAAAGCAATGAAAGAAAGAGAGAGAAAAAACACTGTGTGACATTACACTACACTACACTACAGATACGGAAATAAAATGCAAATGTCGTCATTCAAACACAGTATACATACATAATATAATGGTGGCTAATTTGTTGTTTCTTTTGTTTGTTTCTAGGTGTTTCTTTACAGACTGAGCCAAAACAGCAGCAGCAGGACAGGAAGGGTGTGTCTGTCATCCAACACACAAGCTCTTTTGAGAAGCAGGAGAGTATTACCATGGAAAGTCAGGAACCAGACCTCAGAGAGAGTCAGCAAACACAACAACCCGAGCCAAAACCATCACCCTCTACATCTCGCCTCATCCGCCAGCCAAACATCCAAGTGCCAGAGATCCTTGTTACTGTGGAGCCTGATGCTGACATGCCATCTGTGTCACCGCCAACGACAGCCTCTGCATCCAAGGTCCATGATTATTTAAAATACCATTTGGCTATATATTTTTGTACATTTTATACAATTTAACTGCCTTGTTATCAGTCACATATTTCTGCCTCACCTCAAAAACAAGGGCCTTCAGTCATTGCATGTTTCATGTTAAATAAATATAAAACATACATTGATTGGGTGTTTTCCTGTTGATGTAAATTCTTCTTTAACTTCAACACCCTAAGAAATGTTTTCAGCAGATGAGCAGTCAGTGCCCCGTCATCTTACACAGATTGTTAAATTAGTAAACTATTTTTCTGTCCTAGGAGGCAGAGAGAGTGGAGGAGTTCCAATGGCCTCAGCGTAGCCAGACTCTGGCCCAGCTCCCTGCAGAGAAGCTGCCACCAAAGAAGAAGAGACTCCGCCTGGCAGAAGCAGCCCAGTCCTCAGGGGAGTCTAGCTTTGAGTCTGTGTCTCTGCCTCGCAGCCCCAGTCAAGAGAGCAACATCTCCCACACATCAAGCCTTTCTGCTTCTTTTGAGGACACAGCAAGATCAGAGTCTAGTGTCTGGGCCGCCAGTAGCCAAAGCTCCCAGATGTTGACGGTGCCATCCGCTTCCCACCAACACCACCACAGCCACAAGGAGATGAGGCGCTCAGCCTCAGAGCAGGCCCCAACCAGCCCCCAACAAACAGAGCAGATCTCAGAGACCAGAAGTAAGTCTTTTGACTATGGATCCCTGTCCCCTCAACAGTCTGCATCCTCTTGGAAAGAAAGAAGGAAGTGTCTCCTTGTGAAGCATGCCACCTTAGGGGAACCTGAGCAGGAGGAAGGGACCAGCATAACTCAGATGTCCAGAGCAGAGAGTCCAAAGCCTGGGCCTTCCCGCTCCATCTATCCTCCTCTCTACTCAACTGAGGAAAGCCCCCAGTTAAGCCTGGAACCAGGGAAATCCTTGCAGCTGTTCTTCCCGCCCTCTCAGGATGTGCTCCCTTTGCAGCCAAGAGGCCAGCAAGTGTTTTCCACAGGATCACTATCCCAGCTACTCCCCGTCACTACAGCCATCACTGATGTACTGTCCACCCAAATCATCCATGGGGCCTTCTTACATTCACATACAGGACCTCCACCTATACAGATACATCCAGCACAGATCCACATGTCTGAACAGTTGGGTATACCATTCCATCAGCTTCCTGCTCTAGTTCCTCTCCAGTTCTCTTCCAGGACTAGAGCTAGTCAGGCTTTGTACTTACCTTTTCCTCCAAGACTTACCGCACATGTTCCTACCCCTCCCACTACAGAGAGCAGACCCTCCATCTCTTCCATGTCTTCTTCCCTTACACATCAATCCCTTCTAACAATCTCCTACCACCACGCACGGCCGGTTATCGCCACATGCCTGGCACAGCTTACACCAGTAGTCTCCCTTGTGGTTCCAGTGCGACTCCAGGCCCATATACCTACCTATGCCAGTGCCATGTATACCACCCTGTCCCAGATCCTTGCCTCCACTCGCTCACAGGAACCCATATCTTGCACAGCTATGGTCATCATGGGCCAGGTGGAGCGGGACAAGCTGCAAAGGTCCTACTTGAAGGTCCCCTCCCCAGACATCAAGAGCCTTCTTCCCCTGTCTTTGGCTCCGGAGCTGGCCTCAGGATCTGTAGAGGGATACGGTCCATTGGGTGCTGGCGGAAGTAAAAGGATGCTTTCTCCTGCAGCCAGTCTGGAGCTAAGCACAGAGGCCCAACGTCACCAGAAAAGGGTAAAAGAGGAAGGAGAGGGGGAGCAACATAAGGCAGGGGAGGAGGAGGAGGAGGATGTAGAAGAGAAGAGAAGACAGGAAGAAGAAAGTAAAGCTACTGGGAGAAAACTGGACCTGGGAGAGAGGAAACAGCCAGAGAGAATAGAGGTGTCAACTGTGAAAGTGGAGGAGGAGCAGGAGCAAGTACCAAGGAAACATAATAGGGAGGAAAAGGAGGAGGCGAAGGAGTCAACTGAGAAGACAAGTAAAAAAAAGGAGGAGGTGCCTGTTGTGGAAGAGGGGTTTGAAAGACCAAGTACCCCTTCATACCCCAGTCTCCAAACCTCCACCTCAGTCAACTGGTGCTACCTGAACTATGTCAAACCCAACCCATCTGCCCTGAGGGAACCCCGCACCTCAGTTTATTCTACCTGGAGCGTCAGTGCTCACAACCCCAACTTGCCGGGCCTCAGCACTAAGGTGGCATTGTCTCTACTCTGCTCCAAACAGAAGCACAGCTCAGAGACCTACACCATGGCCATGGCCCCAACACCGACAAAAAGCAAATTGGCTCCTGCCAGTAGCAGGACCCCACGTGTGTCAGAGGTAAACATAACCGCACATTTACTGTATTTATAAGTTAAGGCAAGCCACTCTGTTAAAGACACCCTAAACATCTATAGAATATAATACAATTATCTTCTTTGAAATAATATGTAGGTTTTATCTATAAAGTCATCTCTTGAGGTCTTGGGGAGTGCTGCTGCATATGTGAGAAAGGTTGTATGAACAATGAAGCCTTTTGTGGCTACAAAGGGAGCTGTGTGAAATCTGATTAACTGCATCAAATGATGACATCGCTGCTTGAGGCTAACGACGTGTGGTTCCATAAGCTGCTATTAGCATAACACACCTGAACTGTCAAAGGTCGAGCTGCATTTTGGGTAATGACGAGGAAGAAGAATGCATGGAATAAAAAGGATGTTTTTTAAACTGTCCATCATGGACATTATAGAGGTGCAGCACCAAATTGGTGGAGTACTCTTTTAACAATAAAACAGTTAACATTTTATTTTAAGTTGTTTTGAATATTTCTGTGTGTCTTGAGTGTAGATACATGCCACCCCACCCAGCACCCTCACCAAAGTAAAGGACCAGCAGCAGCATGAAAAACAGGATAATAAAGAGATGAGAGAAGAGGAAGGACCCTCTACCTCAAAGCAGAGCGAGGCTTCTCGTGTTCGCATCTTTGAAGGCGGGTAAGAACTACAATGAGAGACTGTTAAAATGCACATCTTTTATTTCAAAATTCAATATTTACGAATAATGGCAGTGCCTCATTACACAAGTAATCTGTTCTTCTGTCACAAACCAACGCCTTGCGACAGCAAAACAGCAACTACGGAGAGCTGACAAGATTGCACAGAGAATTACAGTAACAGATGGGAGGCAGTGGCACCCACAGAGACTTCATTTGTACCTGCAGCCAAGCTTTTTCCTCTTACTGCTGGCATGTGTTTTAGAAGTGTTAATTTGGAGAGGTGTGTGTGTGTGTGTGTGTAGGGGAAAAGGTTGTCTCCAACTTCACGTTGTGAGACTCATTATTACCTGTTTTTGCGGTTGCGTACTGAGAAGACAGAGGAAGAGTATGAAGTAATCTGCAAGCAATCAGTAACATTGTCATGTTTGAGTGCAATGTGTGCATGTGTTTGTCTTTAAACCTGTACGCATCTGTGCACTTTGCTGTCTTCACATATTTGTGCTTTCTATAAATGTTATGTTATAAATGATATTTTCCAGTGCAGCCTCTCTTCTTCCCCATTTTTCCATGAGAAAAATTTAAGATATTAGATATTTAAGGAATGGTTTTGACTTATATGTGCGTGCATTAGTGTCAACATTTGCACACTGAGGCCTGTGTTTTGTGTTAATGTGCTCACAGATTGAGTGTGAAGGAGTTTTCTGCTTAACAGTAGATAAGGCACTAATTACCAGTCTTTATCATTTGCAGCCACACATTACACAAATTCAGGAAGTGCATTTCTATCCATAAACAGCCCACAGCTTTCTCCCTTCTTCCCATCTTCTGCCTCCGTCATACCACCCTCCTCCTTCTGTTCATGCTGCATGTGCCATTCTGCAAACTCTTCCAGTTTTACTTATGTATTATTTTCATCATCATTACCTCCCAACTTCCTCTTTGTCCTCTCTCTCTCTGTACCTTCACCCCTTGATCTCCTGCTGTATCTTCTCCATGCATGCAAATAAGCACATCTACTAACTCTTTGAAATTATGTGTGCCACTCATTTTATTCTGGAGAACAAGCAACACTTTTGTAAGTTCGCATCAGGCAGCTTTGTTTATGTTCCACTGACATGCACGATTTCATCCTGATCCAGTTTCAGAGATCCATTTAAGAAAGAGGGGTGCAGGGGATCTCTAGAGTTTATTAATATCACACAGCTAAAGAAACAGACATTGGCTCAAGGCAGATTTCTCCTCAATAGCACATGTCTTGGCAATTAAGCAAGCATAGCTGTTCTTTCTTGGTAGCAAAAGTCTGTTGAACACCAGCTATAATCCCTCTTCGTGAGCACAAGAGGAACGGTCTACTTCTGGATTCTGTTCAAATTTGCAGATTGATTTCCGTAGTGTAAGTGGTTAACTTTACAGATTTGTCATAACACTTTAACCACGTGTAGCCATGCCTGTGAGCCTTTTACAGCCAGATTAGTTATGTCATACTCCTTTCTTGCCAAATAGTGATCGAAGTATGTTTCCGTTCCTGCAGCATTCCCTTTAACTGTTATTCAGCTGTTGTTGCTTTGAAATTCAATGACCTTATCAATCAGCCACACCCCAGCTGAATCTGGTATCACGGACATAAAGTTACAGTACAAGCAGGGGCAGATTGTCTGTGGAGATTACCGATAGACGTCCTGCTGATTTAATGCTCGACGTGTGAAGTGCAACTTGTGCCTTGTTTTTCCTGAGCTGTGGGTGGATATTTTTAGCAGTGGCACGAAATACATACCAGTAGCCAGCTCCTGAATGAATATAACGCCACTGTTGAGACTGTTTTACAGTTGTGTAACAATTTGTTATGATTTGCTGTTGCTGGTTCTGTTATACAACAGGGAGCATTCACAGCCTTGGTTCTTGTCGATGTGGTGCATATCCTGTAATTAAACACAGTCAACACACTTTGGATATTTACAATTCAGAATGGATTGTACATCTCTTCATGAGTAGTGAGAGCAGATGGAGTTTTTCATAAAGGACAATTCATTCAGATATAAAATGTCTGTGGTCCCCTGTGTCCACAAATAGGCTTTTGGTAAACATCAATATTGTGTATAAACAATGTTTTTATAGACTCGATCTAAATGTGTTGCTTTACTTTTATATATAGTGTCTATTTTAGGTTGTGGGCCATAGCCAGGCTTCCCTTCCCTCTCTTTAGCTGCTGCTGTTGTTGGCAGGGCCACCCGATCGCAGCAGAATAGCTGGTATTCTCTGTGTGCCCAGGGTGTAGTGGAGGGAACAGCCAAGGCACTCTGTGCTGCTGGGGTTTTGGTGGGGCTTCCCCAACCCGCCTCCATAAAGAAAGCCTTGTTTCCCAGTTTCGTGTGTGTGTGTGTGTGTGTGTGTGTTTTTATGGGTACCGCACACAAACCCACATCCACATTCATCATTATTATTAAAGCTGCACTAATCAATATTTGTACTATTTAAGGTCAAATAATAGGACAAATGTGTAATGTTGATGCAAGGGATCACTTGTACTGACAAAGTCAGTAACCCATCTCTGCAGTTCCCCTCAGCTCTACAGAACACTTTAGCAGCCTTTAGCACATTGTTTTTGTCATCAACCTTGTTTTCAGCAGCTGCAGGCAGCTGTTTTCTGAGATAAAGCTCTGTAAAAACACTGTATGCTACCTGCCTAGCACCAAACTACAGACAGGCAAAGTTAGGAACTAGCTGGAGAGCAGCTAAAGAGACAGATATTTTCAAAGGAGACCAAAATCAAGCTAAAATGTATAGTGAATATTGGACTTGGACTTACAATCTCCAGGTGGTGCTCTATAACTGCTGGATGTGTAAATAAGCAACTGATTGCTATTTCTGTTTCACCTTAACAACTGTCCAAACTGAAAATATCAGTGTTGGGTGTTTTCAAAAATCAAGTATTGCAGCTTTTAAATGCAATTCAATTTAAATCAGTGAAGTATAAATTTCACTACGGATGGTCAATGAAGAAGCTAGGTACATGTGCACATTATACCACACAGTGAAATTAGTGGTCTATATGAAAGTAATCCTAATTTGTGACTGTGTGGGTAACAGATCTCTCTCTCTCTCTCTCTCTCTCTCTCTGTCTGTCTGTCTGTCTGTGTGTCTCTCTCTCTCTCTGTCGTCTCTCTCTCTGTCTGTCTGTCTGTCTCTCTCTCTCTCTCTCATATATATATATATATATATATATAGGTATAAATCCAATGAGGAGTATGTTTATGTGAGAGGTCGCGGCAGGGGCAAGTACATATGTGGAGAGTGTGGCATCCGCTGTAAGAAGCCGAGCATGCTGAAAAAGCACATCCGAACGCACACTGATATTCGTCCATACATTTGCAAACACTGCAACTTTGCCTTCAAAACCAAAGGTAAGGGGACAATTTACAAGTTACTTTTCCATTATATTATAGCCATCTACTTTATGCCGATTGATCATGTTACCTCTGTTGTCGTTGAAATATCCTCATTTTCCTTGCCCTGCTTGAGTGGAGGGCAGTTTTAATTTTAATGTGCTTTTTTTATTCCTTCCTAGGGAACCTTACGAAACACATGAAGTCAAAGGCTCATGGGAAGAAGTGCCAGGCAATGGGAGTATCTGAGTCATCACTGGACGAGCCAGAGAGCGAGGAAACAGGTACTTTTGGGAGAGGGGATGGAGAGGCATCTTGCATATTTCGCATCCACTGTAAAGAAATATTGGTACACAGCTGGATGAACCTCTGCCTGTGAAGAACTGTAGCTGCTCAGCGTTGACAGCTTATGCAACACCATGTTCTGTTCTCCTCCCTTTGGCCTTGCATAAGAAATATGAAAAAGTATAAGATGAATGCAGAGCATTTCACAGCCTCCTGATGCAGTCTGGCAAGTATACCTTTTTACCTTAAGGATGCGCTGCTGGCACATGACAATACTCATTCCAACACTTCTGCCTACCAGACGTCAAAGCAACAAAAGAGCCTCAAAGCCAGCCACCTCAGTCTCCTCCCTAACCTTCCTCTACTACCCCTTGCTGTCTTTCTAGCTGACAGGCTACACTCATCACAGCCAAGGACGCACTATTTAAACGGTCTTTCTATTCACAAGGCTGTTGAGATAGTTTGTGAATAGAGGCATGGTGCTGTTCAATTAAATTCCGGTCTTTTCATCCTCAGTCTATTTATAACATGGGTTTGATGGGTGGTGGGTGAGGTTTGTCTGAAAGATACAGTACGCTGTCCTAATCCTTTGTGCTTCTTCCTGAAATTTGTTCTGTTAATGTGTTTTCGTGTCCCTCAGTCTGAGGATTTTTGTCAAGACTTTGTACATTTAGTAAAGGATACAATATGGATGTAAAGGGATTTCATTTAAAAGATGTGTATGCTTTTTTGTTTTTTTCATGCAAACAGCAGGAAGTGATGAACGTGTGTGTGGCTCAGAGGAACAGGAGGAACATCAGTTTTCCGACGTGGAGGAGTCTGAGGAGGACGACGATGACGATGATGACGAGGAAGAGGAGTCCGCATCCCATGACGACCCACCATCCTCTTGCTCGTCAGACACCCACCCATCAACAGGAGGTCATTCCAGCTGCAGTAGGCACTCTCAGCAGGGCACTCCTGACACCGAGCCTCTGGGCCCCAGTCCCAGTCCTGGTCAGGAGCCGTCCCCACGAGGAGTTTGGCCCAGCAGACAAGCCGCCTCTCCAGGCAGCAGGAGAGCACTGTTCTCCCGGCGGGGCTGGAAGGCATCGCCAAGAGCTTTCTCCCCCAGCAGTGAGAGCTGTTCCCCAAGCCGCAGCCTCTCCCCCCGTCTTGAGCTATCCTCACCCATCCACAGCCTCTCCCCCAGGACGGAGCTGTCCTCGCCCAGCCGACATGTCTCACCCTCTCCTGAGAGAGGACCATCTCCCATCAGACCCCTTTCACCTCTTCATCCCATTTTGCCCAGCTACTACCGGTCCTCACATGCTCGGACCCCTCCCTCGCCACTCGGGTTACATACAAGGACCCCTGGATACCTGCCATGGGAGAGCCCAGATACAAAGGGCAGTCATGTCAAATGGGTGAGTCTTTGTTCTTAGTCTGCACAGATCTGTGCCTACAAATTTAAATTGAGAAGTGAACAGCAACCAGAATGTATTTCCTCTTGAGGAAGATCTCAGTGTACAATACTCTGTGCACTGACAGAGCAAGCCCATGAAATGTAATGATGAGTTCCTTGCTCCCCCTACAGGAGAAAGGTGGTACAGCAGCAGAGGGACCAACATTGCCAGAAGCCAGCTTGTTTCCACCTGCTTTTCGTCTTTCCACCTGTGAGGGTTATCCTGGCCACCAAACAGCAGACAACATCTTCAGCCACCTTCCCATGCACTCCCAACAAGCCAAGGTCCCCTATCTGATGATCCCCATCGGAGGGATCCAAATGGTACAGGCCAGACCGAGGTCACACCCTACCACCCCATCGTCCCCAACATCTCCCCCCATGGAGGGGCCATCACTGGCCAGATTTGAATCATACTGGGGCGGGAACCCCAGAAATCAAGGGCTTAGGACTCCTGGAGATCACTGGTCGGAGCACCAGGCAGCAGGAACCAGCCAGTCAGGGCAGTGCGTTCTCAGCACAGCACTAACTTGTTCCAAACCAGAGTTGGAGACCACAGACTCAAAGCAATATGGCAGCTCACAAAGCTCCGCCCACACCCGCAGGTCTGCTGCTGAGACCACCGAATGCTGCGTCAGAGACAGTCGTTCAAGAGCACCCTTCAGTCTAGCAGCCCCCGTAGCTTCGTGTGTCATTGGACAGCAGCCAGAGGGGGAGGAGCCACCATCTGGAGGTGAACAGGTGGGCGCTGAAGGAGACTCAGACCAGAGTACTTAACAGTGTCTACACCTTCATGCATCATGCATCCCATTTTGCTTTATTGGTTGCTACACTAGTCTTGTTTTTTTTTATTGCTTTGTTTTTATACAGTTTTCAATACTATTGTTAACTTAAATGTTTGTTCTTTGGCAATATTCAGGTTTGTTATAAAAATGCACTTTTTTCTTTTTAAAAATGTCTATATATATATATATAATATATATATATATATATATTATATATATATCCCTCCTGTATCTCTAATGATACTAGTAATCTTAATTTCTGTTTAAATATATGTAAAAGGAATATGAATACATTTGTAAATGACCAAAATCTTTAATCGAACATTTTTGTTTGTCCAAATTTTGTCCAGTATTACTCAAATTGTAGTTACTTGTGCCTTTTCTGTCCAGGTTTATGTTTTGAGATGTACAGTACAGACAGACAAAGAGAAGGCTGTGAAATTTTATATCTGCTTATTTTGTGTTGTTCAGGAGGGTTAATATTTTGTGTTTTGATCGTTTCTGTTCCATTGCTTTAATGCCAGGGTAACAGAGAGTCACATTGTGGAGATATTGAAGAAGCAGCAGAAACGTGTCAAAGAAAATTGCACTGAAGTTCTATTTTTTGTTACAAAAGATTTTAGATTAGAATATATCTCTGTACAGGGAAGAGCGCTCCTTATTTATTGTTATTTGATAACAATGATCATTGTTTAAAGGTTGTTTGTTTTGGGTTTTTATTTTTACTTTTTTTTTATTGGAAAAATTATGGTTTTTTTGTTACATCTGTGTGTCTTTTTCACGATGTTCTTGTGACTTGAATTGGTGACATAGATGAGGGATTGAGTTAGGCTGGTACCGGAAGATTAAGTGCCCTGCAGATTTCACACACAGCTAAATTTCTAGTCAATGAAGAAATAAAAAATGCACCAGACTTCCTTGAGGTTGTGCCTTTCTTCCATGCTGCCAAGTGTACAGTATCGTGCTTTTTCTCTAATAGAGTTTGTACCATCATTTACTTATAATTACAGTGTGGAAGTTTAATGATCAGTGAAGTTGGAACATGGACAAAGAAAATATCAAAATTACGTTATGATCATCTACACTGGGGTTTAGCTGATTGCATCAGAAGTGGTTGGCTCCTTTTGGAAGAACACAAGAAGATATGTCATTTCTTTGTGGTACTTGTACTATGAAAGCTTTTTGGGGTATTTTGTACTACTCTGTGCTGCACCTTGTATATGTGGTTGTTTGTGGTACTTTGTCATGAGTTTTGTGATATTTTGTGGTCTTGGCTTCTACTTTGGTGGCAGTTTGTCATATGTTTGGTTGTACTTTGCACCCCCTTGTGATAAGATGTGGCTATAACCATTTTCCATGTGTGTTCTCCCTGTGGAAATATTGTTTCCTTTTTCCCCTCTTCTCCAAAAGAAATAGTTTTGTGTTAATATTTGTCAAAAATCTGTCTTACCTGTAATATTCCTAAAATGCTATTTGCCTTTGCGGACTTTTAAAACATATTACTTGGTGTTGGGCCTCCACAAGTTGCCAGAAAAGTTTTATTTTAGCATAGATTCTCCAGTTAAACTCTAGAGGGATTATACGTCGTTCTTCCGAAAGATATTGCCCGATTTGGTGTTTTGTGATGATGGTGGTCTTACAGTCATAATACATGATTTGCATAATTTTCTCACCGTACTAGTCCCCTCGTACCCTGTGTGGAAGCATCTGCTTCTATTATGTTTCTCCACTCATTTATTTAGGTGTCTCCTTTAATTTGTCAGTATGTGGCAAAAGTTACATAGAAGATATAAATCCACAATAATCTAACTACTAAACTTTCTTTTTCTTGTGGGAGCAACCAGACAGCTGTATGCCTTGAGTAGTACCACTAGATGTCCCTACTAAATCACCAACACTCAGGTATCCATCAAAATATTTTTCATGTCCATGCAGCTCATGTTAGAAAAAGGAGGAGCGCTTAAATGCAACTTTAGAAACACTGGTGTGTTTTTTGGTATCCTGGTTCCCTTGGTGTTTGTTCTGATTGGGGTCAAGAGGGTACACACACCTTTCAGAAGAAATTCACCTTATCAATATTTATAAATTCTGATCACTGATTGCCTATATGGGCCATCCCCTTTTTATTATCACATTTACACATTTATTACTTCCAAAGGCTGATTTGGATTCTCAGTGATATAAGAGTCAAACCCTCCATCATTCTGTTTTATCATATCACTTTGCCACATGCAACTCTGGGAATATAAAACAATATTCCCGTAAATGTATCGCTCCCATCCCAGCAGTGTTTTTTTTTTTTCTTCACTGTCACTGAGGCTTTGCACAAAAAAACAGCATGGATTACGTAAAGCTGACTCGGGCACAGCCAGCGAGTGTGTTGACAAGAAGCCAAAGGATGTTTGCTGCTGTGACTTGACATGCCACAGAAAATGTTCCAAGACAGAAAACAGGGAGGTACAGGTATTTTTAGACGCGTATCAAAAATAGTTTGAAGCAAGTGATCATTCTTCCTCTTTCAAAGCCCCGTACATGCTGACAACGCAGAGCCAGAGGGGTTAGAGGGAGATTATATTTTCAAAGGAGTGAACCGAGGAGGTAAGGCTGCTAATTAAAAATAAACACCTTCCAGGACAGAAGCTGGCAAAGACATTGGGACGTGGCTGAATAAAAAGAAACTCTCTGGCTCTTCCTCTGACTTGCATCCTTCACGTTTGCTTTGCTTAATGTGATGTGATGCCTGTGGAGAGGGGCACATCTCTGCTCCTTAGGGAACTGAATTTATAACCGCTGTGTGCAAGAATGTGCTGAAAAATCCACGCTATCATGATGCAGTGTGGCAATCTCATCACCATGTCACACATTCCTCAGAACCTTATGTGAGAGGAGAACGTTGTCCCCTCCCTGCCGGAAGCCTTGACCGGTAGAATATCCTGATGGACTCAAAAATATCTTACTCTTGTTCTGAGAGTCTGGGAGGGAACATACGGAGATAGACTAAGGTGATGTGTGAAACATTTAAGTGGAAGCGCAACCACACAGTGTCAATGTGTTTTGAAAGGATTATTCAATAGTGTTATATAGCAAAATCAATACATTATGTCTTCTGTCCTCCGACTTGTCCTCTGCTGATTTTAATTTGCCCTCTTATCTGTTTTCATTGTTTTTGGTGCACTGGGCATGCCCACTACACAGAGGAATGGTACTGCGTGCTTTCTGCTGTGTTCTATATGTTCAGGTGTCAGGTGCCATGGAAAGTGGATTACAGGCCCCTTTAAGTTAACACTAGAAGGGATTATGACAAATGAATGGGAAACTATATGTTTTTATCTACGCATATTGTAATAACTACTAAGCAAACAAAAGTGACTTTAAGTGATTTCACTTCCATCTTCAAATCTATTTTCTTCCCAAACACACTGTCTTCCTTCACATGCTCACATGTTTCCATTGGACAAAAAGATTATCTAAGCTTACGGTAGCAAAAAATGATAAACTACAGATTTTCATGTTCATCAGTCCATTTCCCAATCATAAAAGTGATCGTCATCTTTTGGGAAATGGCGGCAGCGAAGACAATATCCACGGCATTTGTGTCATTCGTCTGAGGCTACAGCCACAAATGTTTTATGAACGGCACCTGATGCCAGCTCTAAAAAAAAAAAATCGAATGGGATAGAATAATAAAAAATACCCTATGCTACTAATCTGAATGTGCATTTACTGTATTTACATGAGTATTGGCTGTTATCTGGTACAGTTGTCTTTGATATAGTGTCAGTCTGTGTATCATTATGGTCCAATAGAGAAATTGGGAAAACCCAATTTAAAATGTCTCCATTGCATATCAACATATCACTGCATCTACCCTCTTATCACTTCCCACATGTTCCCAGTGATTACTTTTGGGACCCATTGCCTTCGTCCTCCTCCATCCCTTTTTAAAGCAATTTCATATCAGGATCCACTGGCCTCCATATCACTACTCTAGCACGTTAGGTAATCCCTTTCTCTCCCCCCCCTCAAACTTCATGGTACAACTCCTCATTCAAAGGCAAACTGACGTAGTGTCGCTCAGCAGGTGTGTGGTACGTGTCTCAGGATTGAGAATACTGGGGTCGTACACTGTGGCTGCATGGCAGGCAGTCATGGGTGGAGCTTTTACCGTGACATCATGTGAGGGAGAGGAGAGATAGAGAGAGAGTGACAGAGCTCAGACACCTGCAGACAAACAGCAGCAGCACATTTCATACATGGCTGTGACTGTACGGATACTAGTCTCTGCAGAGCTCCATCCATCTGCTTTCAACTATGTCTTTATTCTACGTTCTTCTTCTCATCACTCTTTGGGCCTCCATGCAGGGTGGTGAGTCTATTTTTTTTCTGTTCAGATATATTCTGATAACCAACAATTTTATAGTCTTATTTCAGTGGGATGTGCATGACATCAGGTGTAGGTAAGAGAGAATGTCAAAACAACACATTGCTGTACGTTTGTGTTTTCGTTAGCAGTGAAGACTGACTCACCATCTGTATGTACACTGGCTTTAGCAATGCTATATGTTGGTGCACATACATGTTTTAGCAAGCACAGAGCACATGAAAGGATCCATTTACGGATTTACTGTTGCTAAATGTTGGCATACAGTTTGTAATCGATTCCTGTAATACCTGAAATACAAGCAGTAGGAGCGTGGTAGTGTTTTTCCTTATATTATTTTTAATCAAAAACAATAGAAGAAAAAGCTGATTTATTTTTGACTGTCTATGACGATAGCATGAGAAAAGCCAAGGAGTTCATGCTTCCCTATCCTGTAAATAAATCTGTTGGCTCACTGTAAGGGATCGAGACAGAGAGTGAAATTGTTGAAGAATAGTTGAAGCTTTTTCATCTTCCCCTTTGCCAATTATATTCATAATAGACCAGTGATGTACCATAACCATCTGTTTTGTGTTTTGAAATACAGTAAAAGTGGAAAAGAGTAAGAGCAGAAGCAGGGACAGTTGGTTTGGCTTGTCTGGGGTTGATTTGGTCACTGTTGCTGAGTGGCTTCTTTGTGTCGGACTAGGTTTGGGTCTTCTGCTGGACGTGGAGGCCAGTGACAGTGTCCCGGCACAAAGAGAGAGGACCAAGCGCTGTGCCTGCAGCAGCATGCTGGACTCTGAGTGCCACTACTTCTGCCACCTGGATATCATCTGGGTTAATACACCCAGGTGAGCATGAGAAGACACACCGCATAGGGACACAATCAAGTTTGGACACACAGAATAATCACCTGTATAGTGACTTTTATTGTGTAAAGTATTTTGGTCAGGGTGATTAAAAATGCAGTACACAAGTCAGTACATTATCACTTTGAACATGTGCTATCACTGTATAATTAAAAGGGCAGTGGTGCATGAGGTATCACAGAGCAAAGTCTGCAGAATGTTTATAACACGCGCACGGCACTGAGTCTCTCTTTGTCTTTGCAGTAAGACAACAGTTTATGGCCTAGGCAGCGCTCTGTCCCGACGCAGAAGGTCCACTTGCCGCTGCACCTGCGCCAGCCCTGATGATAAAACCTGCACCAACTTCTGCAATCACAGGTGAGTCCGAGCCCGTGTGTTTCTGTCAGAGGTTTCTTAGTTTGTAAAGGCAGGTATTATGTGTGGAGGACAAGGGGTGGTGCAGTGTCTAAATGCCTAAATGTGTTTTGTAAGTCCTGCTTGTCCGAGGGTGTGAGCATCAAAACAATACAGCTGAGGCCTGAAGGAGTACAATAATGTGTTTTTGATTGGCTCTGAGGACCGAGGAGTGAAGTGTGTAGGAGTCTGGAAGTAATTTAAAGCTAAGTCAAGAATTCGTGTTTCCTTGAAATGCCAGACAACAATGAGTGACAGGCCGAGACAGGAGGCATCACATGAGGTCAACGAAGCTTAATGTTTAAACAGTGACATTTTGAAACCTTTGCAGAAGATTTACGTTTTAGAAGATTAGTGCCTGTAAAGATAAGACTTTTTCAGGTTACTGAGGGTGCAAGAAAGATATAGTGCTGTAGGCGTTTATTTAAGTGGGGTATACTTTAACTACAGGAACATCAATAAAACCTTTAAAGTGACAAATGCAAATTACAGTGTCGTGTTAAGTCATTGTTACTAACTAAACTGTTTCCTTGTGTGCAGCCCTGACATCACTTCCACAAAAAGATCTGTAAAGAGACGTCAACTCAACATACTCAGAATCCTAAGGTGCGCTTTGAGTGACAAGGTCACCCAGGACAAAAATACTCTCACAACTTCACTTACATTTTGATCACATCTTTAATCATGTGACTGGCTTTTTGTCCCTCAGAGCTGTGGCCAGCAGGTCCAAGAGGGCTCTGGTTGCATCTGATTCCAACAAGTCTTCTGAGGCTCAGAGGAAGAGGACGCTTGCTAAAATAGTGTGGCTGTTGAGCCAGCGAGAGTGAGAGAAAGAGAGCAGCGAGCACCGGAACAAAAGACACTCCTTTGATAGAGAGAGGCGGGGGGAAGTGGGGTGGAAGGGGGCAAAGTGCTGCTGGAAGACGTGTCCAGCGCAAGGAAGGCCGAAGCACCACGAAGATGTCAGTTTGCGTCCGGGAATAGAGGGTGGAAAGCTCTACAAGCGTGGAGAAGCTGCCATCAGGACAGGAGAGCGCTGCGTCTGTCTGTGAGAGTGTCACAGCGCAGACAGGTCAGGCCGGCGCTGCCATAGAAGGACGTAGAGGAAAAGGCACATGCATGTGCAGGAATTTCTCAAACACATGGCATGTTTTTACTCATTCTTTTAGAAAATGCATTTATTTTCTTTCTTGTATGGATCAAAACATTTATTATTATAAAATGACTTTTGTTGTGAGTGACCTAAGGGACTCTGACTTTGGGGAGACATGTTGAAAAAGGTTATGTAGGATACTGAAAGTTACGTGTACAAAAGTTGAGGTCCGTATCCGTCTTTACTGTCTATCTCTAAAAATGTTTTGAATATAAAGATAAATTGAGCCTAAAAACACAAAAAAGACAAAATCATCTTGTTTTGATCTCTTTCTAATGAATGCCCTTCTCTGTTTGCGTGGTGTAAAGTGCACTGTGTACACAAAGTAACTTCTATGAAGAAACTATACGTGAAGAAAAACTTGAGGCAAAATGCCGTAAATCCTTTTAGGCGGCATGTATGATTCAGCTATGTGGCAAGCAAACACATTTCAGAGTTCAAAAAGGAGACCTGGGATGGATGAATGGTCCAGGAATTCAAGGCTCACATCAATAATACGTTTACTCGCTATTCAAAGGCAGCGCAGTGCGTGTTATCATAAGGATTCGAGGAAAGAATGCTGCGCTTGGCATCGTTGCTGAGGGGGGTGAGAGAGAGAGGAACAAAATGCCCTGCCACGCCGTGCTCCTTTCTGACTGCTTGTACAGTACTGTACAGCCACGGCCAAATGCTTTGAGAATGAATACATGCTGTCCACGCACATCTGAATATGCAAGAAGGCAGACAGACAGAGGCGACTCATCTGTTATCTAACGGATGAAGCAGTAGAGAGCTGACCTGCTTTTGTTGTCTGATCAAATAACGCCGATGAATGATGAGACTCGGGCGTTAATGTGGCTCAAATTTCAGGGTTTTCCGGCTTCATTGCATTTAATTTCATTCCTGTCATACTCCTCCTTCATCTCATTCTGGAGAGACCCCGCTTTTTTGAGACAGGCCTAAGCAAAAGCACAGCCTGGCTTCAGACGGCATCACAAACAGGCACCATCGGGCATGTTATGCAATACTCATACTGTCATAATGTGTGAAGCTGAGAAGCCACAGCTGGCTTCTCAGCTTCACACATTTGTTTAAACTGATAAATGTATAAATTTAAGCTCAGGGTCTTAATGCTCGACCGATCAATGTTCACAAATATTTTTATTTGCAATCTCATTTGAACAGCATTCTTGCACAGAGCCAGGGTGCTTCCCCTCTGTTTCCAGTCTTTATGTGCAGCTAAGCTAACAACCGCTGGCTGTAGCTTCATGTTTACAAAGCAAGAAAGGGAATAAGCGTAGTTCCCAAACTGTTCTCACTTATATTATCTTTTTAATAATGTACTTTATCATTTTAGAAGGTTTTAGGTTTTTTAATTTATGGCATTATTGTTATAATGTCGACATATTTCGCAACATTCACAAGGAAACATCTCTTTCATTCTTGTCTCTACAATCTTCTTCACTCTGCTTTACTACTGAACTCTCTGGGTTTAAATGGCTGTCTGTGTCCTACACAGCAAAACAGGAAACATTTTCAACATTCAACAATAAAAAGAGAGAAAGGAGAAATGGCAGGAAGAAACCGCCTCAGGTTAATCAGTGGACATGACATGTGGTAAGTGGGTGTTAACTTGAGACACTGAGAGACTGTAAAGATAGAGAGTTCAAAATGTGTGTTTACAGTAAGAACTTATTAGAGATTTCTGATTGTGAAAACACATTTGTCTGACAAAGATAAAGCTGCAATATGTCATGTTAGCACATCCCAGTTTTGTAAATGTGTAAGTACAGCTATGATATTTCAATTTTAAATCTTCATCAGGTATCTTACAAAGCCACCGACCTGACCGTTGTATCCACTCTGGCCAACTCTGACCTCCAAAACAGGACGTTCCTCTTCCCCAAACAAACAAACTGTCACCATTTTTCATGCTCTTTTCTCCTCATTTCTTTGTCATTGTCTGAAGACCTCTGTCACCTCAAATCTCTCTTGGGGCTGAGTTTTGTTGTATTGTGTTGTTTGGTTCCTTTAGCTGCTTTAAATCTACTTTATGTGACTGTAGAGTTGATCTGTGGGGACTGAAGGTAAAAAGTTATTGTTCAAAATGTAGTACAAGGAAAAACCAAAAACAAGATGATGAGGAAAAACAAGCCAAAGGAAACAGGTTACACGCACCATAATATTGCCGTTTTGTTTTAATCCGGTGCCTAGTGAATAAAATGTATATACTGTGACACTGTGAGGTTTGATTCCACCTCTCAACTGTCCACTATCAAAAAAAGGCAAAATAATCAGAAGATTGCAGAACCTGTCCAAATAACACAAAACAATAGTATAATCAGCAGATTTTTAACTCTGTGCACTGTGGCTTTGAAGACACATTTTAGCGATAACTTTCCCTGCCTGCTCCCTTAATCTTGTCATATATTGGTATCTTTACATTCTGTACTTGAAGAGATTTCAAGTCAGTTCAAAATTTTATAGATAACATGTCGGGATATTGGGCAAGTCTTCCACTGCAGGTGGAACTGTATGTACCCTGTAAAGCTGGGCTGTAGGTTCTCTACTACCAGTGTCAGTCATGTGGTTCCTAATATTAACACTTAAAGGTTTCACCTGGCAGCACTCCAAATGTCAGTTATGTAACTAATAGATTTGTATACATTGTGGTTGGGAGTTCATGCATGTGAAACATGAGAGTTGTTTCTCAGTGTACCTAAGAAGCAGACGCTGGCCTAAGATGCAGGTGTATAGGATCAGCAACATCTGGTGATTTAGATCTTTCAAGCTTGCATGTATATGTTCCACTGAGGGGAAGTCTCCAGGGTAACTGGCATCTGTTCCCCAAAATCCCAGTGGAGGGTGGCCGAGTAATGCTCTTATGTTTTGGTATGCATATTCTAATACATTCACATTGTGAGCTTGATACAGTTGAATAACACTGAGTCCTCTAAATGACTCATATCGTTCCAGCACTGACCCCTGTGGTATATTTAGCTTCAAATGGTCACATCACATTAGATACAACCCACACTGACTCAACGCACTCAGTAAACATTCCTCAAATGCTTTAGTGCGCTCTGTTCTGATTTACACAGAAGGCCATTTTGGGGTCACAGCCAAGTGGCATTGATCATGATTGGTAACAGCATGTTCCCAACTCTTAGACTAGCCCTCTGTATCATTCATGTTTCCAGCTGAGTGAACTGAGTGAACGAGATCAGCAATAAATCAAGAAAATGATGCTCCTACAAATTAATTGCTTTAAAATCATAAATAATGTGGCTGTAAGAAGTACTTTGTCCTCCTCTTGTTCATCAAGAGGTTGCGTGCCTCAGCATTTATGAGTATTTGTAATAATAATGGAGTGGAACCTATTAGGCATCCATAAAGCTTCATAAGCGCCAATTCATCTGCAACTCAGCCGATGAGATACTGAGCAGAGACTGAGATCGGCTGTTTAAACAATCCTGATGCAGCCAGTGGTCAAATATTCCACAGCTGTTCCCCAAGAATGCGCAGTAAAGCAACAGCCACCCACGCACACATACACACACACACACACACACACACACACACACACACACACACACACACACACACACACACACACACAAGCGTACGCACACAAACTGTATACGCATACACACCAACTGTTGTTGGAGAGTTACAATGACGGGTGATTTCAGACAAAGACTATACTGTATCATGCAAAGACAAGCGGGTCGTACAGTCAAAAACATAGACAACAGCAGAACAAGAGTGTGCTTTACTCTCTGCTGTGCATTGCAGTGATTCTTTACTACCAGGGCACAGGGTCATGTTTCTTTTTGCAGGCTGAGACAGTTTCCTGTCCCGTCCATGTCAACACCCAAACAACTTAACCCATGCAGGAGCAATCCATACTGTGCATCCTGTACCTTGTTGTTTTGCAGCCTTGGCAGGAGAGGAACTTTCACAGTGAAGCACAAAGTGCAAAGGCTCACTTTGAGGGAGGGATAATACACACAATGATGGTGCAGAACTATCACTGTTATGTTGTCACTCCCTTTGAGGATGGGTCGTGAATCATCTTTATCACGCCCTGGTCATCACTGTGGGGCCATTCCAAGGAAAGCACTTCAGTTCTTTATTTTTTATCAAGATATCAGTTTCACTCAGAAATGCCTGCCAGACTATTAAGCATTATTAAAAGTCTAAACATTTCACAGCTTATTTAGCTGGCAAAATGTTTTGTATTGCATTAGATGGTTATTATATATATACTGTTACATTATGGTCTGTTTCATCCATTTAACATAGGATGTGCAAATTGCACGGTCTCACGTTGTTGTGGTGTCATCACTTTGCACTGGAGGAAAAAGACCGGAAAAATAGTAAAGTGCGCCTTCTGGATCACACATGTGCAGTGGGGAACAGACGGTACGCATTAAAAATACTTTCTTTAATAATATGACAGGACATTTGAATAGCGAAAGCTAGTTTAGCTAGCTGTTATAAGATCACCACTTGGCCCCATCAGCTTTCTCATTTGAAATGTCTTACATCTAGTAAGAAAATATTTCATTGGGTTCTGTTTTCCCTTGGTGGATCAAAATGTGATATCTACAAACTCTTTAATTTATCCAGGTTTCGGTCTAATAGGTTCTCAGCGTATGATATAGTCCTAAAAACAACCTCTGGATTCTCTAATTGAGCTGATAGTTACACACTGGTGCTTATGACAAAGTATGTATTGTTTGGGGCTAAGTCCTCTCTCTGAAACCAGTGGAGACGCATGCTGTCACTGTAGTTGGCCAGAAGATGGCCTCTGGTTACCATGAACTCACACTCTCACATATCACAAGTGTTGATGTTGCTCCTATAAGCTGGAAAGTAACTAAGTACATTTACTCAAGTACTATAGGCTACTTGAGTACACATTTGAGATACTTGTATTTTACTTGACAATTTCCATTTTCTTATACTTCATAGACTCACCACTCTCACAATTTGTGAATTGGGCCTCTGAAGCTGCATTCTTCACTTTTACGACTATCTGTTTGGGAGCTTTTACATGTTTATTCAGTGTAATAAGAACGGATAAGCTGCAAGAAAAGCACTGATCGCTGGATAGTTGGTACTGAAGACTTTTGCTGTAAAATGGGACTTTCACCACTGACACACTGGACAAAAGCTCTTCCAACTTGATTTCTGGCACGAAAGGTGACCAAATGATGGGGCTGTGTTGAATGCAGCAAATACACATTTTTAATCATAAAACAAAACCACATTAGAAATGCAACAGGATTAAGTTTTGTGAGATACCGTCCATTGAACCTTCTGCAGGTTGTTTGTCAAAGTGCATCTGCAGTGTTTTGTTTGTACAAAACCACAGCCGAATAAAGACATCATTGCTTACAACTGTGCTGTATATTTTTCATGTATCGTCGCTCATGTTCTGACTCATGGTGGGATGTTGGTGTGGTGTTATATGGCTGTAAACAGGAATGTTTTGCAGCGTTCCATTGTCACGGCGGGGAGCTGCATAATATAACGGAATGCTCCCCCCCCCCCCCAGATCGACGCAGTGCAATGCTTCATGGGTACTGGAGTCTTCACAACACAAAGCAGAGCCTCGTTCGCAGCGGCCACCGAGGAGCTGCAGCTTCCACCGGGAACTACCGGTACCGAGATGCCCGGCTCGGGACGGTTTCCGGTGTGTGCGTAAAATGTTTGGACCGGGCACTGGAAGAGGGGGGAACGTGTGAGGTGAGGAAATGACCGGGCTGCTATTTTAAACTAATTTCAATGGAGGCTGGCGGAGGAGGGGTGATTGTGGGCGCTGAGGTCGGAGCAGAAAGGCACCAGGAGCCGCCGAGTTCGGAGGGAAGGTTCCTCCACCGAAGTTCCCGCTTGGCCACAGAACAAGCCGGCATCGCGTGCAACTTGCACGTTCGCATTGCAGCACTGCGTGTGAATAACTCGGGCTTCCGCGCGTGCCGGGTGCCATAAGGGTAAATGTTGTTGTGCTCCCTTCTCGCTGAAATCTCTGCTGCTGCTCCACCAGCCGAATCTCCATTTTCCTCCGATCTCTGCACCGGCGTCCGCGCACAACAAAGGATCTGGTCTCCGGGATGTAGATGGCGTGTGTCGATGTTTGTAGTCGGATGACTGTCAGTGGGATGCACCTTTTTAAGGTCGGTATGTCGGGGTTTTTTGTGTGTGTGTGTGTGTTTTGTTTCCCCCTGCAGCGGGAACGAACCTTCACAGGCCGCTGGAAAAACGCGTTTCCCTGCATCATGTTGTCTTGTCGCCAGGAAGCTGCCTGAATGGAAAACCTATCCGGTTCCAAATGAAACCACTTTGAATTGTAGCTTAAATCTTTGATGCGCAGGTTTTCACAGAGCTTTAAATACAGAAACCCAAGGCGTCTTCCGCAAAGTAGATCACAATTAGCTCATTTAAATGGATATCCGACCTTTCTGTGTGTATGTGGAAAAGCAAACATTTGACTAAAATACCAGTAAAAACAACAAACCCACGCGTTACAAGCCCCACCTTATTTGTCTTATATCTCAAATGTGGTGCTTTGTACTTAAAAAAAATAAATAAATAAATAAATAAAAAAAGGATGCTAAACGCGTTCACTGGCGGTGCTTTTATTCTGAAACGCGTCGCCGGAGGTTGCCATATCCGCGGCGGCGAGCTTGACACGCTCACGCTTCAGCATCTTGAGTCCACTGGCGCGAGATCCGCTCGCGGAGAGGGAGGCAGGTCGATGTCGCCATCCTCCGTTGTCTCCTCCTGCCGGGACTCGCAGCTGTTGTAATCCGACGCCTCTCGCGCGGCGGACCGACTCAACCTCTCAGGTAATTTGAATCTCGCCTCGGGGAAGAAAAGCGCTTAAGTAATAGTCCGTCTAATCTCGGCGATACAATTAGAAACCAGCGCTCCATTTAGATCTAATTAGGACATGGCTTGTTCGGCAAAGATGGAAGACTGCAGTTCCATCGAATAATGTGCTTGAAAAGTATAATGCGTTAGATGGTATCCTAGCAAAGCCCCCCCCCCAACGTATAGTCATTCATTAGTTGGTTGTTAACCATCAGAGGAGGAGAGGGGACGTCAGACATCAGACACCATAAGCAGCTGATGTATTCAGATTCCAAGTGTGTTCTAACACACTTCCTGTCACAAAACCTACTGGCCCGAAGCTCTTTTGGTAAGAATGTGTTCTCCGGCATAACAAGTGTGTATGTGTTCAGAATGATGGTTTTCCAAGTATATTCACATTAATATAGCCTATGTGAAAGCCGGGCTAATAGTCCACTCAGGTGCCCCCCCCCCTCCATCTCTCCTCCTGTACAGTAACATGCATTTCCTCTGGTTTCATCTGCCCGTGGCGACGTAATGGCTCACGTAATGTGCTCTGCCAAGGGGAAAAAATAGAATATATGCTGCCTCATGGCTTGTGTTGTAGATCTTTCCATTGGA